>CAKOGD010000025.1:7500-46222 GCA_933228885.1 Leistus spinibarbis | reverse complement strand
CAACTACAACTACAACTACAACTACAACTACAACTACAACTACAACTACAACTACAACTACAACTACAACTACAACTACAACTACAACTACAACTACAACTACAACTACAACTACAACTACAACTACAACTACAACTACAACTACAACTACAACTACAACTACAACTACAACTACAACTACAACTACAACTACAACTACAACTACAACTACAACTACAACTACAACTACAACTACAACTACAACTACAACTACAACTACAACTACAACTACAACTACAACTACAACTACAACTACAACTACAACTACAACTACAACTACAACTACAACTACAACTACAACTACAACTACAACTACAACTACAACTACAACTACAACTACAACTACAACTACAACTACAACTACAACTACAACTACAACTACAACTACAACTACAACTACAACTACAACTACAACTACAACTACAACTACAACTACAACTACAACTACAACTACAACTACAACTACAACTACAACTACAACTACAACTACAACTACAACTACAACTACAACTACAACTACAACTACAACTACAACTACAACTACAACTACAACTACAACTACAACTACAACTACAACTACAACTACAACTACAACTACAACTACAACTACAACTACAACTACAACTACAACTACAACTACAACTACAACTACAACTACAACTACAACTACAACTACAACTACAACTACAACTACAACTACAACTACAACTACAACTACAACTACAACTACAACTACAACTACAACTACAACTACAACTACAACTACAACTACAACTACAACTACAACTACAACTACAACTACAACTACAACTACAACTACAACTACAACTACAACTACAACTACAACTACAACTACAACTACAACTACAACTACAACTACAACTACAACTACAACTACAACTACAACTACAACTACAACTACAACTACAACTACAACTACAACTACAACTACAACTACAACTACAACTACAACTACAACTACAACTACAACTACAACTACAACTACAACTACAACTACAACTACAACTACAACTACAACTACAACTACAACTACAACTACAACTACAACTACAACTACAACTACAACTACAACTACAACTACAACTACAACTACAACTACAACTACAACTACAACTACAACTACAACTACAACTACAACTACAACTACAACTACAACTACAACTACAACTACAACTACAACTACAACTACAACTACAACTACAACTACAACTACAACTACAACTACAACTACAACTACAACTACAACTACAACTACAACTACAACTACAACTACAACTACAACTACAACTACAACTACAACTACAACTACAACTACAACTACAACTACAACTACAACTACAACTACAACTACAACTACAACTACAACTACAACTACAACTACAACTACAACTACAACTACAACTACAACTACAACTACAACTACAACTACAACTACAACTACAACTACAACTACAACTACAACTACAACTACAACTACAACTACAACTACAACTACAACTACAACTACAACTACAACTACAACTACAACTACAACTACAACTACAACTACAACTACAACTACAACTACAACTACAACTACAACTACAACTACAACTACAACTACAACTACAACTACAACTACAACTACAACTACAACTACAACTACAACTACAACTACAACTACAACTACAACTACAACTACAACTACAACTACAACTACAACTACAACTACAACTACAACTACAACTACAACTACAACTACAACTACAACTACAACTACAACTACAACTACAACTACAACTACAACTACAACTACAACTACAACTACAACTACAACTACAACTACAACTACAACTACAACTACAACTACAACTACAACTACAACTACAACTACAACTACAACTACAACTACAACTACAACTACAACTACAACTACAACTACAACTACAACTACAACTACAACTACAACTACAACTACAACTACAACTACAACTACAACTACAACTACAACTACAACTACAACTACAACTACAACTACAACTACAACTACAACTACAACTACAACTACAACTACAACTACAACTACAACTACAACTACAACTACAACTACAACTACAACTACAACTACAACTACAACTACAACTACAACTACAACTACAACTACAACTACAACTACAACTACAACTACAACTACAACTACAACTACAACTACAACTACAACTACAACTACAACTACAACTACAACTACAACTACAACTACAACTACAACTACAACTACAACTACAACTACAACTACAACTACAACTACAACTACAACTACAACTACAACTACAACTACAACTACAACTACAACTACAACTACAACTACAACTACAACTACAACTACAACTACAACTACAACTACAACTACAACTACAACTACAACTACAACTACAACTACAACTACAACTACAACTACAACTACAACTACAACTACAACTACAACTACAACTACAACTACAACTACAACTACAACTACAACTACAACTACAACTACAACTACAACTACAACTACAACTACAACTACAACTACAACTACAACTACAACTACAACTACAACTACAACTACAACTACAACTACAACTACAACTACAACTACAACTACAACTACAACTACAACTACAACTACAACTACAACTACAACTACAACTACAACTACAACTACAACTACAACTACAACTACAACTACAACTACAACTACAACTACAACTACAACTACAACTACAACTACAACTACAACTACAACTACAACTACAACTACAACTACAACTACAACTACAACTACAACTACAACTACAACTACAACTACAACTACAACTACAACTACAACTACAACTACAACTACAACTACAACTACAACTACAACTACAACTACAACTACAACTACAACTACAACTACAACTACAACTACAACTACAACTACAACTACAACTACAACTACAACTACAACTACAACTACAACTACAACTACAACTACAACTACAACTACAACTACAACTACAACTACAACTACAACTACAACTACAACTACAACTACAACTACAACTACAACTACAACTACAACTACAACTACAACTACAACTACAACTACAACTACAACTACAACTACAACTACAACTACAACTACAACTACAACTACAACTACAACTACAACTACAACTACAACTACAACTACAACTACAACTACAACTACAACTACAACTACAACTACAACTACAACTACAACTACAACTACAACTACAACTACAACTACAACTACAACTACAACTACAACTACAACTACAACTACAACTACAACTACAACTACAACTACAACTACAACTACAACTACAACTACAACTACAACTACAACTACAACTACAACTACAACTACAACTACAACTACAACTACAACTACAACTACAACTACAACTACAACTACAACTACAACTACAACTACAACTACAACTACAACTACAACTACAACTACAACTACAACTACAACTACAACTACAACTACAACTACAACTACAACTACAACTACAACTACAACTACAACTACAACTACAACTACAACTACAACTACAACTACAACTACAACTACAACTACAACTACAACTACAACTACAACTACAACTACAACTACAACTACAACTACAACTACAACTACAACTACAACTACAACTACAACTACAACTACAACTACAACTACAACTACAACTACAACTACAACTACAACTACAACTACAACTACAACTACAACTACAACTACAACTACAACTACAACTACAACTACAACTACAACTACAACTACAACTACAACTACAACTACAACTACAACTACAACTACAACTACAACTACAACTACAACTACAACTACAACTACAACTACAACTACAACTACAACTACAACTACAACTACAACTACAACTACAACTACAACTACAACTACAACTACAACTACAACTACAACTACAACTACAACTACAACTACAACTACAACTACAACTACAACTACAACTACAACTACAACTACAACTACAACTACAACTACAACTACAACTACAACTACAACTACAACTACAACTAC
Source organism: Leistus spinibarbis (assembly GCA_933228885.1). Lineage (NCBI taxonomy): Eukaryota > Metazoa > Arthropoda > Insecta > Coleoptera > Carabidae > Leistus > Leistus spinibarbis. The sequence goes on along the minus strand of CAKOGD010000025.1, from coordinate 42,075 downwards.
AACTACAACTACAACTACAACTACAACTACAACTACAACTACAACTACAACTACAACTACAACTACAACTACAACTACAACTACAACTACAACTACAACTACAACTACAACTACAACTACAACTACAACTACAACTACAACTACAACTACAACTACAACTACAACTACAACTACAACTACAACTACAACTACAACTACAACTACAACTACAACTACAACTACAACTACAACTACAACTACAACTACAACTACAACTACAACTACAACTACAACTACAACTACAACTACAACTACAACTACAACTACAACTACAACTACAACTACAACTACAACTACAACTACAACTACAACTACAACTACAACTACAACTACAACTACAACTACAACTACAACTACAACTACAACTACAACTACAACTACAACTACAACTACAACTACAACTACAACTACAACTACAACTACAACTACAACTACAACTACAACTACAACTACAACTACAACTACAACTACAACTACAACTACAACTACAACTACAACTACAACTACAACTACAACTACAACTACAACTACAACTACAACTACAACTACAACTACAACTACAACTACAACTACAACTACAACTACAACTACAACTACAACTACAACTACAACTACAACTACAACTACAACTACAACTACAACTACAACTACAACTACAACTACAACTACAACTACAACTACAACTACAACTACAACTACAACTACAACTACAACTACAACTACAACTACAACTACAACTACAACTACAACTACAACTACAACTACAACTACAACTACAACTACAACTACAACTACAACTACAACTACAACTACAACTACAACTACAACTACAACTACAACTACAACTACAACTACAACTACAACTACAACTACAACTACAACTACAACTACAACTACAACTACAACTACAACTACAACTACAACTACAACTACAACTACAACTACAACTACAACTACAACTACAACTACAACTACAACTACAACTACAACTACAACTACAACTACAACTACAACTACAACTACAACTACAACTACAACTACAACTACAACTACAACTACAACTACAACTACAACTACAACTACAACTACAACTACAACTACAACTACAACTACAACTACAACTACAACTACAACTACAACTACAACTACAACTACAACTACAACTACAACTACAACTACAACTACAACTACAACTACAACTACAACTACAACTACAACTACAACTACAACTACAACTACAACTACAACTACAACTACAACTACAACTACAACTACAACTACAACTACAACTACAACTACAACTACAACTACAACTACAACTACAACTACAACTACAACTACAACTACAACTACAACTACAACTACAACTACAACTACAACTACAACTACAACTACAACTACAACTACAACTACAACTACAACTACAACTACAACTACAACTACAACTACAACTACAACTACAACTACAACTACAACTACAACTACAACTACAACTACAACTACAACTACAACTACAACTACAACTACAACTACAACTACAACTACAACTACAACTACAACTACAACTACAACTACAACTACAACTACAACTACAACTACAACTACAACTACAACTACAACTACAACTACAACTACAACTACAACTACAACTACAACTACAACTACAACTACAACTACAACTACAACTACAACTACAACTACAACTACAACTACAACTACAACTACAACTACAACTACAACTACAACTACAACTACAACTACAACTACAACTACAACTACAACTACAACTACAACTACAACTACAACTACAACTACAACTACAACTACAACTACAACTACAACTACAACTACAACTACAACTACAACTACAACTACAACTACAACTACAACTACAACTACAACTACAACTACAACTACAACTACAACTACAACTACAACTACAACTACAACTACAACTACAACTACAACTACAACTACAACTACAACTACAACTACAACTACAACTACAACTACAACTACAACTACAACTACAACTACAACTACAACTACAACTACAACTACAACTACAACTACAACTACAACTACAACTACAACTACAACTACAACTACAACTACAACTACAACTACAACTACAACTACAACTACAACTACAACTACAACTACAACTACAACTACAACTACAACTACAACTACAACTACAACTACAACTACAACTACAACTACAACTACAACTACAACTACAACTACAACTACAACTACAACTACAACTACAACTACAACTACAACTACAACTACAACTACAACTACAACTACAACTACAACTACAACTACAACTACAACTACAACTACAACTACAACTACAACTACAACTACAACTACAACTACAACTACAACTACAACTACAACTACAACTACAACTACAACTACAACTACAACTACAACTACAACTACAACTACAACTACAACTACAACTACAACTACAACTACAACTACAACTACAACTACAACTACAACTACAACTACAACTACAACTACAACTACAACTACAACTACAACTACAACTACAACTACAACTACAACTACAACTACAACTACAACTACAACTACAACTACAACTACAACTACAACTACAACTACAACTACAACTACAACTACAACTACAACTACAACTACAACTACAACTACAACTACAACTACAACTACAACTACAACTACAACTACAACTACAACTACAACTACAACTACAACTACAACTACAACTACAACTACAACTACAACTACAACTACAACTACAACTACAACTACAACTACAACTACAACTACAACTACAACTACAACTACAACTACAACTACAACTACAACTACAACTACAACTACAACTACAACTACAACTACAACTACAACTACAACTACAACTACAACTACAACTACAACTACAACTACAACTACAACTACAACTACAACTACAACTACAACTACAACTACAACTACAACTACAACTACAACTACAACTACAACTACAACTACAACTACAACTACAACTACAACTACAACTACAACTACAACTACAACTACAACTACAACTACAACTACAACTACAACTACAACTACAACTACAACTACAACTACAACTACAACTACAACTACAACTACAACTACAACTACAACTACAACTACAACTACAACTACAACTACAACTACAACTACAACTACAACTACAACTACAACTACAACTACAACTACAACTACAACTACAACTACAACTACAACTACAACTACAACTACAACTACAACTACAACTACAACTACAACTACAACTACAACTACAACTACAACTACAACTACAACTACAACTACAACTACAACTACAACTACAACTACAACTACAACTACAACTACAACTACAACTACAACTACAACTACAACTACAACTACAACTACAACTACAACTACAACTACAACTACAACTACAACTACAACTACAACTACAACTACAACTACAACTACAACTACAACTACAACTACAACTACAACTACAACTACAACTACAACTACAACTACAACTACAACTACAACTACAACTACAACTACAACTACAACTACAACTACAACTACAACTACAACTACAACTACAACTACAACTACAACTACAACTACAACTACAACTACAACTACAACTACAACTACAACTACAACTACAACTACAACTACAACTACAACTACAACTACAACTACAACTACAACTACAACTACAACTACAACTACAACTACAACTACAACTACAACTACAACTACAACTACAACTACAACTACAACTACAACTACAACTACAACTACAACTACAACTACAACTACAACTACAACTACAACTACAACTACAACTACAACTACAACTACAACTACAACTACAACTACAACTACAACTACAACTACAACTACAACTACAACTACAACTACAACTACAACTACAACTACAACTACAACTACAACTACAACTACAACTACAACTACAACTACAACTACAACTACAACTACAACTACAACTACAACTACAACTACAACTACAACTACAACTACAACTACAACTACAACTACAACTACAACTACAACTACAACTACAACTACAACTACAACTACAACTACAACTACAACTACAACTACAACTACAACTACAACTACAACTACAACTACAACTACAACTACAACTACAACTACAACTACAACTACAACTACAACTACAACTACAACTACAACTACAACTACAACTACAACTACAACTACAACTACAACTACAACTACAACTACAACTACAACTACAACTACAACTACAACTACAACTACAACTACAACTACAACTACAACTACAACTACAACTACAACTACAACTACAACTACAACTACAACTACAACTACAACTACAACTACAACTACAACTACAACTACAACTACAACTACAACTACAACTACAACTACAACTACAACTACAACTACAACTACAACTACAACTACAACTACAACTACAACTACAACTACAACTACAACTACAACTACAACTACAACTACAACTACAACTACAACTACAACTACAACTACAACTACAACTACAACTACAACTACAACTACAACTACAACTACAACTACAACTACAACTACAACTACAACTACAACTACAACTATCAGCCAGATACAGATTGTACAAAATATTACCAGACTGTAAAAGCCAATATGCGTGTGAAATTTTACAGCCTTATTAGGCTGAAATATGATGCCGCTGTCCGAGACCGGCTGTAACTGGCCAGAGCTGGCAAAAGCATGCTATTATGAGTCGGTACCAGCCAGTTACAGATTGTATCAAAGATTACCAGTCTGTAAAAGCTAATATGCGTGTAAAAATTTACACGTATATAAACCTTATTAGGCTGAAATATGTTAGCGCTGTCTGAAACCGGATTTAGCCGGCCAGAGCTGGCAATAATATGCCAGTATCTGTAACTGTACCAGCCAGTTACAGCTTGTATAAAACATTTCCAGTCAGTAAAAGGTAATATGCGTGTAAAATTTTATTTGCATTCGATATTAATTGAAATTTTACATAAATAAAATTTTACACGTACATCAGCCATATTAGGCTGAAACATAATGGCGCTCTCTGAGATGAGCTGCAACAGACCAGAGCTGGCATAAACATTCCATTATGAGTAGGTACCAGCCAGTTACAATGTGTATAAAATATTAGCAGTCTGTAAGAGCCAATATGCGTGTGAAATTTTACACGTATATCAGCCTTATTTGGCTGAAATATGATGCCGCTGTCCGAGACCGGCTGTAACTGAACAGGGCTGGCAAAAGCAAGCTATTTTGAGTCGGTACCAGCCAGTTACAGATTCTATAAAAGATTACCAGTCTGTAAAAGCTAGTATGCGTGTAAAAGTTTACGCTTATACGTATAAGCCATATTAGGCTGAAATATGATGGCGCTGTCTGAAATTAGCTGAAGCCGGCCAGAGCTGGCAAAAACATGCCAGTATAAGACTGTACCAGCCAGTTACAACTTGTATAAAACATTACCAGTCAGTAAAAGGTAATATGCATGTAAAATTTTACACGTACATCAGCCTTATTAGGCTGAAACATAATGGCGCTGTCTGAGACGGGCTGCAACAGACCAGAGCTGGCATAAACTTTCCATTATGAGTCGGTAACAGCCAGCTACAAAGTGTATAAAATATTAGCAGTCTGTAAAAGCCAATATGCGTGTGAAATTTTACACGTATATCAGCCTTATTAGGCCGAAATATGATGGCGCTGTCCGAGACTGGCTGTAACTGGCCAGAGCTGGCAAAAGCATGCTATTATGAGTCGGTACCAGCCAGTTACAGATTGTATAAAAGATTACCAGTCTGTAAAAGCTAGTATGCGTGTAAAAGTTTACGCTTATACGTATAAGCCATATTAGGCTGAAATATGATGGCGCTATCTGAAACTGGCTGTAGCCGGCCAGAGCTGGCAAAAACATGCCAGTATAAGACTGTACCAGCCAGTTACAGCTTGTATAAAACATTACCAGTCAGTAAAAGGTAATATGCGTGTAAAATTTAAACCGTATATCAGCCTTATTAGGCTGAAATATGATGGCGCTGTCGGAGACCGGCTGTAACTAACACGAGGTTTCAAAAACATGCCAGTATCAGATGGTACCAGCCAGTTACAGATTGTATAAAACAATAACAGTCAGTAAATGCTAATATAAAAATTAAAATTTTATTTGCATTCGATATTTATTGAAATTTTACATAAATAAAATTTTACACGAACATCAGCCTTATTAGGCTGAAACATAATGGCGCTGTCTGAGACGGGCTGCAACAGACCAAAGCTGGCATAAACTTTCCATTATGAGTCGGTACCAGCCAGTTACAAAGTGTATAAAATATTTGCAGTCTGTAAATGCCAATATGTGTGTGAAATTTTACACGTATATCAGCCTTATTAGGCTGAAATATGATGCCGCTGTCCGAGACCGGCTGTAACTGGCCAGAGCTGGCAAAAGCAAGCTATTATGAGTCGGTACCAGCCAGTTACAGATTGTATAAAAGATTACCAGTCTGTAAAAGCTAGTCTGCGTGTAAAAGTTTACGCTTATACGTATAAGCCTTATTAGGCTGAAATATGATGGCGCTGTCTGAAATTGGCTGTAGCCGGCCAGAGCTGGCAAAAACATGCCAGGATAAGCCTGTACCAGCCAGTTACAGCTTGTATAAAACATTGCCAGTCAGTAAAAGGTAATATGCATGTAAAATTTTACACGTACATCAGCCTTATTAAGCTGAAACATAATGGCGCTGTCTGAGACGGGCTGCAACAGACCAGAGCTGGCATAAACTTTCCATTATGAGTCGGTAACAGCCAGTTACAAAGTGTATAAAATATTAGCAGTCTGTAAAAGCCAATATGCGTGTGAAATTTTACACGTATATCAGCCTTATTAGGCTGAAATATGATGGCGCTGTCCGCGACCGGCTGTAACTGGCCAGAGCTGGCAAAAGCATGCTATTATGAGTCGGTACCAGCCAGTTACAGATTGAATAAAAGATTACTAGTCTGTAAAAGCTAGTATGCGCGTAAAAGTTTACGCTTATACGTATAAGCCATATTAGGCTGAAATATGATGGCGCTGTCTGAAATTGGCTGTAGCCGGCCAGAGCTGGCAAAAACATGCCAGTATAAGACTGTACCAGCCAGTTACAGCTTGTATAAAACATTACCAAACAGTATAAGGTAATATGCGTGTAAAATTTAACACGTATATCAGCCTTATTAGGCTGAAATATGATGGCGCTGTCTGAGACCGGCTGCAACAGACCAGGGCTGGCAAAAACTTTCCATTATGAGTCGGTACCAGCCAGTTACAGAGTGTATAAAATATATCCAGTCTGTAAAAGCCAATATGCGTGTAAAAGTTTACGCTTATATAAGCCTTATTAGGCTGAAATATGATGGCGCTGTCTGAAACTGGCTGTAGCCGGCCAGAGCTGGCAAAAACATGCCAGTATAAGACTGTACCAGCCAGTTACAGCTTGTATAAAACTTTACCAGTCAGTAAAAGGTAATATGCGTGTAAAATTTAAACCGTATATCAGCCTTATTAGGCTGAAATATGATGGCGCTGTCGGAGACCGGCTGTAACTAACACGAGGTTGCAAAAACATGCCAGTATCAGATGGTACCAGCCAGTTACAGATTGTATAAAACAATAACAGTCAGTAAATATGCTAATACGCTAATATGCGTGTAAAATTCTATTTGCATTCGATATTTATTGAAATTTTACATAAATAAAATATTACACGTACATCAGCCTTATTAGGCTGAAACATAATGGCGCTGAGACGGGCTGCAACAGACCAGAGCTGGCATAAACTTTCCATTATGAGTCTGTACCAGCCAGTTACAAAGTGTATAAAATATTAGCAGTCTGTAAAAGCCAATATGCGTGTGAAATTTTACACGTATATCAGCCTTATTAGGCTGAAATATGATGGCGCTGTCCGAGACCGGCTGTAACTGGCCAGAGCTGGCAAAAGCATGCTATTATGGGTCGGTACCAGCCAGTTACAGATTGTATAAAAGATTACCAGTCTGTAAAAGCTAGTATGCGTGTAAAAGTTTACGCTTATACGTATAAGCCATATTAGGCTGAAATATGATGGCGCTGCCTGAAATTGGCTGTAGCCGGCCAGAGCTGGCAAAAACATGCCAGTATAAGACTGTACCAGCCAGTTACAGCTTGTATACAACATTACCAGTCAGTAAAAGGTAATATGCGTGTAAAATTTAACACGTATATCGGCCTTATTAGGCTGAAATATGCTGGCGCTGTCTGTAACCGGCTGTAACTGGTCAGAGGTTGCAAAAACATGCCAGTATCAGACTGTACCAGCCAGTTACAGATTGTACAAAACAATAACGGTCAGGTAAAGCTAATATGCATGTAAAATTTTATTCGCTTACGATTTTATTTAAAATTTTATATAAATAAATTTTACACGTACGTAGTTTTAGTTTTAGTTTTAGTTTTAGTTTTAGTTTTAGTTTTAGTTTTAGTTTTAGTTTTAGTTTTAGTTTTAGTTTTAGTTTTAGTTTTAGTTTTAGTTTTAGTTTTAGTTTTAGTTTTAGTTTTAGTTTTAGTTTTAGTTTTAGTTTTAGTTTTAGTTTTAGTTTTAGTTTTAGTTTTAGTTTTAGTTTTAGTTTTAGTTTTAGTTTTAGTTTTAGTTTTAGTTTTAGTTTTAGTTTTAGTTTTAGTTTTAGTTTTAGTTTTAGTTTTAGTTTTAGTTTTAGTTTTAGTTTTAGTTTTAGTTTTAGTTTTAGTTTTAGTTTTAGTTTTAGTTTTAGTTTTAGTTTTAGTTTTAGTTTTAGTTTTAGTTTTAGTTTTAGTTTTAGTTTTAGTTTTAGTTTTAGTTTTAGTTTTAGTTTTAGTTTTAGTTTTAGTTTTAGTTTTAGTTTTAGTTTTAGTTTTAGTTTTAGTTTTAGTTTTAGTTTTAGTTTTAGTTTTAGTTTTAGTTTTAGTTTTAGTTTTAGTTTTAGTTTTAGTTTTAGTTTTAGTTTTAGTTTTAGTTTTAGTTTTAGTTTTAGTTTTAGTTTTAGTTTTAGTTTTAGTTTTAGTTTTAGTTTTAGTTTTAGTTTTAGTTTTAGTTTTAGTTTTAGTTTTAGTTTTAGTTTTAGTTTTAGTTTTAGTTTTAGTTTTAGTTTTAGTTTTAGTTTTAGTTTTAGTTTTAGTTTTAGTTTTAGTTTTAGTTTTAGTTTTAGTTTTAGTTTTAGTTTTAGTTTTAGTTTTAGTTTTAGTTTTAGTTTTAGTTTTAGTTTTAGTTTTAGTTTTAGTTTTAGTTTTAGTTTTAGTTTTAGTTTTAGTTTTAGTTTTAGTTTTAGTTTTAGTTTTAGTTTTAGTTTTAGTTTTAGTTTTAGTTTTAGTTTTAGTTTTAGTTTTAGTTTTAGTTTTAGTTTTAGTTTTAGTTTTAGTTTTAGTTTTAGTTTTAGTTTTAGTTTTAGTTTTAGTTTTAGTTTTAGTTTTAGTTTTAGTTTTAGTTTTAGTTTTAGTTTTAGTTTTAGTTTTAGTTTTAGTTTTAGTTTTAGTTTTAGTTTTAGTTTTAGTTTTAGTTTTAGTTTTAGTTTTAGTTTTAGTTTTAGTTTTAGTTTTAGTTTTAGTTTTAGTTTTAGTTTTAGTTTTAGTTTTAGTTTTAGTTTTAGTTTTAGTTTTAGTTTTAGTTTTAGTTTTAGTTTTAGTTTTAGTTTTAGTTTTAGTTTTAGTTTTAGTTTTAGTTTTAGTTTTAGTTTTAGTTTTAGTTTTAGTTTTAGTTTTAGTTTTAGTTTTAGTTTTAGTTTTAGTTTTAGTTTTAGTTTTAGTTTTAGTTTTAGTTTTAGTTTTAGTTTTAGTTTTAGTTTTAGTTTTAGTTTTAGTTTTAGTTTTAGTTTTAGTTTTAGTTTTAGTTTTAGTTTTAGTTTTAGTTTTAGTTTTAGTTTTAGTTTTAGTTTTAGTTTTAGTTTTAGTTTTAGTTTTAGTTTTAGTTTTAGTTTTAGTTTTAGTTTTAGTTTTAGTTTTAGTTTTAGTTTTAGTTTTAGTTTTAGTTTTAGTTTTAGTTTTAGTTTTAGTTTTAGTTTTAGTTTTAGTTTTAGTTTTAGTTTTAGTTTTAGTTTTAGTTTTAGTTTTAGTTTTAGTTTTAGTTTTAGTTTTAGTTTTAGTTTTAGTTTTAGTTTTAGTTTTAGTTTTAGTTTTAGTTTTAGTTTTAGTTTTAGTTTTAGTTTTAGTTTTAGTTTTAGTTTTAGTTTTAGTTTTAGTTTTAGTTTTAGTTTTAGTTTTAGTTTTAGTTTTAGTTTTAGTTTTAGTTTTAGTTTTAGTTTTAGTTTTAGTTTTAGTTTTAGTTTTAGTTTTAGTTTTAGTTTTAGTTTTAGTTTTAGTTTTAGTTTTAGTTTTAGTTTTAGTTTTAGTTTTAGTTTTAGTTTTAGTTTTAGTTTTAGTTTTAGTTTTAGTTTTAGTTTTAGTTTTAGTTTTAGTTTTAGTTTTAGTTTTAGTTTTAGTTTTAGTTTTAGTTTTAGTTTTAGTTTTAGTTTTAGTTTTAGTTTTAGTTTTAGTTTTAGTTTTAGTTTTAGTTTTAGTTTTAGTTTTAGTTTTAGTTTTAGTTTTAGTTTTAGTTTTAGTTTTAGTTTTAGTTTTAGTTTTAGTTTTAGTTTTAGTTTTAGTTTTAGTTTTAGTTTTAGTTTTAGTTTTAGTTTTAGTTTTAGTTTTAGTTTTAGTTTTAGTTTTAGTTTTAGTTTTAGTTTTAGTTTTAGTTTTAGTTTTAGTTTTAGTTTTAGTTTTAGTTTTAGTTTTAGTTTTAGTTTTAGTTTTAGTTTTAGTTTTAGTTTTAGTTTTAGTTTTAGTTTTAGTTTTAGTTTTAGTTTTAGTTTTAGTTTTAGTTTTAGTTTTAGTTTTAGTTTTAGTTTTAGTTTTAGTTTTAGTTTTAGTTTTAGTTTTAGTTTTAGTTTTAGTTTTAGTTTTAGTTTTAGTTTTAGTTTTAGTTTTAGTTTTAGTTTTAGTTTTAGTTTTAGTTTTAGTTTTAGTTTTAGTTTTAGTTTTAGTTTTAGTTTTAGTTTTAGTTTTAGTTTTAGTTTTAGTTTTAGTTTTAGTTTTAGTTTTAGTTTTAGTTTTAGTTTTAGTTTTAGTTTTAGTTTTAGTTTTAGTTTTAGTTTTAGTTTTAGTTTTAGTTTTAGTTTTAGTTTTAGTTTTAGTTTTAGTTTTAGTTTTAGTTTTAGTTTTAGTTTTAGTTTTAGTTTTAGTTTTAGTTTTAGTTTTAGTTTTAGTTTTAGTTTTAGTTTTAGTTTTAGTTTTAGTTTTAGTTTTAGTTTTAGTTTTAGTTTTAGTTTTAGTTTTAGTTTTAGTTTTAGTTTTAGTTTTAGTTTTAGTTTTAGTTTTAGTTTTAGTTTTAGTTTTAGTTTTAGTTTTAGTTTTAGTTTTAGTTTTAGTTTTAGTTTTAGTTTTAGTTTTAGTTTTAGTTTTAGTTTTAGTTTTAGTTTTAGTTTTAGTTTTAGTTTTAGTTTTAGTTTTAGTTTTAGTTTTAGTTTTAGTTTTAGTTTTAGTTTTAGTTTTAGTTTTAGTTTTAGTTTTAGTTTTAGTTTTAGTTTTAGTTTTAGTTTTAGTTTTAGTTTTAGTTTTAGTTTTAGTTTTAGTTTTAGTTTTAGTTTTAGTTTTAGTTTTAGTTTTAGTTTTAGTTTTAGTTTTAGTTTTAGTTTTAGTTTTAGTTTTAGTTTTAGTTTTAGTTTTAGTTTTAGTTTTAGTTTTAGTTTTAGTTTTAGTTTTAGTTTTAGTTTTAGTTTTAGTTTTAGTTTTAGTTTTAGTTTTAGTTTTAGTTTTAGTTTTAGTTTTAGTTTTAGTTTTAGTTTTAGTTTTAGTTTTAGTTTTAGTTTTAGTTTTAGTTTTAGTTTTAGTTTTAGTTTTAGTTTTAGTTTTAGTTTTAGTTTTAGTTTTAGTTTTAGTTTTAGTTTTAGTTTTAGTTTTAGTTTTAGTTTTAGTTTTAGTTTTAGTTTTAGTTTTAGTTTTAGTTTTAGTTTTAGTTTTAGTTTTAGTTTTAGTTTTAGTTTTAGTTTTAGTTTTAGTTTTAGTTTTAGTTTTAGTTTTAGTTTTAGTTTTAGTTTTAGTTTTAGTTTTAGTTTTAGTTTTAGTTTTAGTTTTAGTTTTAGTTTTAGTTTTAGTTTTAGTTTTAGTTTTAGTTTTAGTTTTAGTTTTAGTTTTAGTTTTAGTTTTAGTTTTAGTTTTAGTTTTAGTTTTAGTTTTAGTTTTAGTTTTAGTTTTAGTTTTAGTTTTAGTTTTAGTTTTAGTTTTAGTTTTAGTTTTAGTTTTAGTTTTAGTTTTAGTTTTAGTTTTAGTTTTAGTTTTAGTTTTAGTTTTAGTTTTAGTTTTAGTTTTAGTTTTAGTTTTAGTTTTAGTTTTAGTTTTAGTTTTAGTTTTAGTTTTAGTTTTAGTTTTAGTTTTAGTTTTAGTTTTAGTTTTAGTTTTAGTTTTAGTTTTAGTTTTAGTTTTAGTTTTAGTTTTAGTTTTAGTTTTAGTTTTAGTTTTAGTTTTAGTTTTAGTTTTAGTTTTAGTTTTAGTTTTAGTTTTAGTTTTAGTTTTAGTTTTAGTTTTAGTTTTAGTTTTAGTTTTAGTTTTAGTTTTAGTTTTAGTTTTAGTTTTAGTTTTAGTTTTAGTTTTAGTTTTAGTTTTAGTTTTAGTTTTAGTTTTAGTTTTAGTTTTAGTTTTAGTTTTAGTTTTAGTTTTAGTTTTAGTTTTAGTTTTAGTTTTAGTTTTAGTTTTAGTTTTAGTTTTAGTTTTAGTTTTAGTTTTAGTTTTAGTTTTAGTTTTAGTTTTAGTTTTAGTTTTAGTTTTAGTTTTAGTTTTAGTTTTAGTTTTAGTTTTAGTTTTAGTTTTAGTTTTAGTTTTAGTTTTAGTTTTAGTTTTAGTTTTAGTTTTAGTTTTAGTTTTAGTTTTAGTTTTAGTTTTAGTTTTAGTTTTAGTTTTAGTTTTAGTTTTAGTTTTAGTTTTAGTTTTAGTTTTAGTTTTAGTTTTAGTTTTAGTTTTAGTTTTAGTTTTAGTTTTAGTTTTAGTTTTAGTTTTAGTTTTAGTTTTAGTTTTAGTTTTAGTTTTAGTTTTAGTTTTAGTTTTAGTTTTAGTTTTAGTTTTAGTTTTAGTTTTAGTTTTAGTTTTAGTTTTAGTTTTAGTTTTAGTTTTAGTTTTAGTTTTAGTTTTAGTTTTAGTTTTAGTTTTAGTTTTAGTTTTAGTTTTAGTTTTAGTTTTAGTTTTAGTTTTAGTTTTAGTTTTAGTTTTAGTTTTAGTTTTAGTTTTAGTTTTAGTTTTAGTTTTAGTTTTAGTTTTAGTTTTAGTTTTAGTTTTAGTTTTAGTTTTAGTTTTAGTTTTAGTTTTAGTTTTAGTTTTAGTTTTAGTTTTAGTTTTAGTTTTAGTTTTAGTTTTAGTTTTAGTTTTAGTTTTAGTTTTAGTTTTAGTTTTAGTTTTAGTTTTAGTTTTAGTTTTAGTTTTAGTTTTAGTTTTAGTTTTAGTTTTAGTTTTAGTTTTAGTTTTAGTTTTAGTTTTAGTTTTAGTTTTAGTTTTAGTTTTAGTTTTAGTTTTAGTTTTAGTTTTAGTTTTAGTTTTAGTTTTAGTTTTAGTTTTAGTTTTAGTTTTAGTTTTAGTTTTAGTTTTAGTTTTAGTTTTAGTTTTAGTTTTAGTTTTAGTTTTAGTTTTAGTTTTAGTTTTAGTTTTAGTTTTAGTTTTAGTTTTAGTTTTAGTTTTAGTTTTAGTTTTAGTTTTAGTTTTAGTTTTAGTTTTAGTTTTAGTTTTAGTTTTAGTTTTAGTTTTAGTTTTAGTTTTAGTTTTAGTTTTAGTTTTAGTTTTAGTTTTAGTTTTAGTTTTAGTTTTAGTTTTAGTTTTAGTTTTAGTTTTAGTTTTAGTTTTAGTTTTAGTTTTAGTTTTAGTTTTAGTTTTAGTTTTAGTTTTAGTTTTAGTTTTAGTTTTAGTTTTAGTTTTAGTTTTAGTTTTAGTTTTAGTTTTAGTTTTAGTTTTAGTTTTAGTTTTAGTTTTAGTTTTAGTTTTAGTTTTAGTTTTAGTTTTAGTTTTAGTTTTAGTTTTAGTTTTAGTTTTAGTTTTAGTTTTAGTTTTAGTTTTAGTTTTAGTTTTAGTTTTAGTTTTAGTTTTAGTTTTAGTTTTAGTTTTAGTTTTAGTTTTAGTTTTAGTTTTAGTTTTAGTTTTAGTTTTAGTTTTAGTTTTAGTTTTAGTTTTAGTTTTAGTTTTAGTTTTAGTTTTAGTTTTAGTTTTAGTTTTAGTTTTAGTTTTAGTTTTAGTTTTAGTTTTAGTTTTAGTTTTAGTTTTAGTTTTAGTTTTAGTTTTAGTTTTAGTTTTAGTTTTAGTTTTAGTTTTAGTTTTAGTTTTAGTTTTAGTTTTAGTTTTAGTTTTAGTTTTAGTTTTAGTTTTAGTTTTAGTTTTAGTTTTAGTTTTAGTTTTAGTTTTAGTTTTAGTTTTAGTTTTAGTTTTAGTTTTAGTTTTAGTTTTAGTTTTAGTTTTAGTTTTAGTTTTAGTTTTAGTTTTAGTTTTAGTTTTAGTTTTAGTTTTAGTTTTAGTTTTAGTTTTAGTTTTAGTTTTAGTTTTAGTTTTAGTTTTAGTTTTAGTTTTAGTTTTAGTTTTAGTTTTAGTTTTAGTTTTAGTTTTAGTTTTAGTTTTAGTTTTAGTTTTAGTTTTAGTTTTAGTTTTAGTTTTAGTTTTAGTTTTAGTTTTAGTTTTAGTTTTAGTTTTAGTTTTAGTTTTAGTTTTAGTTTTAGTTTTAGTTTTAGTTTTAGTTTTAGTTTTAGTTTTAGTTTTAGTTTTAGTTTTAGTTTTAGTTTTAGTTTTAGTTTTAGTTTTAGTTTTAGTTTTAGTTTTAGTTTTAGTTTTAGTTTTAGTTTTAGTTTTAGTTTTAGTTTTAGTTTTAGTTTTAGTTTTAGTTTTAGTTTTAGTTTTAGTTTTAGTTTTAGTTTTAGTTTTAGTTTTAGTTTTAGTTTTAGTTTTAGTTTTAGTTTTAGTTTTAGTTTTAGTTTTAGTTTTAGTTTTAGTTTTAGTTTTAGTTTTAGTTTTAGTTTTAGTTTTAGTTTTAGTTTTAGTTTTAGTTTTAGTTTTAGTTTTAGTTTTAGTTTTAGTTTTAGTTTTAGTTTTAGTTTTAGTTTTAGTTTTAGTTTTAGTTTTAGTTTTAGTTTTAGTTTTAGTTTTAGTTTTAGTTTTAGTTTTAGTTTTAGTTTTAGTTTTAGTTTTAGTTTTAGTTTTAGTTTTAGTTTTAGTTTTAGTTTTAGTTTTAGTTTTAGTTTTAGTTTTAGTTTTAGTTTTAGTTTTAGTTTTAGTTTTAGTTTTAGTTTTAGTTTTAGTTTTAGTTTTAGTTTTAGTTTTAGTTTTAGTTTTAGTTTTAGTTTTAGTTTTAGTTTTAGTTTTAGTTTTAGTTTTAGTTTTAGTTTTAGTTTTAGTTTTAGTTTTAGTTTTAGTTTTAGTTTTAGTTTTAGTTTTAGTTTTAGTTTTAGTTTTAGTTTTAGTTTTAGTTTTAGTTTTAGTTTTAGTTTTAGTTTTAGTTTTAGTTTTAGTTTTAGTTTTAGTTTTAGTTTTAGTTTTAGTTTTAGTTTTAGTTTTAGTTTTAGTTTTAGTTTTAGTTTTAGTTTTAGTTTTAGTTTTAGTTTTAGTTTTAGTTTTAGTTTTAGTTTTAGTTTTAGTTTTAGTTTTAGTTTTAGTTTTAGTTTTAGTTTTAGTTTTAGTTTTAGTTTTAGTTTTAGTTTTAGTTTTAGTTTTAGTTTTAGTTTTAGTTTTAGTTTTAGTTTTAGTTTTAGTTTTAGTTTTAGTTTTAGTTTTAGTTTTAGTTTTAGTTTTAGTTTTAGTTTTAGTTTTAGTTTTAGTTTTAGTTTTAGTTTTAGTTTTAGTTTTAGTTTTAGTTTTAGTTTTAGTTTTAGTTTTAGTTTTAGTTTTAGTTTTAGTTTTAGTTTTAGTTTTAGTTTTAGTTTTAGTTTTAGTTTTAGTTTTAGTTTTAGTTTTAGTTTTAGTTTTAGTTTTAGTTTTAGTTTTAGTTTTAGTTTTAGTTTTAGTTTTAGTTTTAGTTTTAGTTTTAGTTTTAGTTTTAGTTTTAGTTTTAGTTTTAGTTTTAGTTTTAGTTTTAGTTTTAGTTTTAGTTTTAGTTTTAGTTTTAGTTTTAGTTTTAGTTTTAGTTTTAGTTTTAGTTTTAGTTTTAGTTTTAGTTTTAGTTTTAGTTTTAGTTTTAGTTTTAGTTTTAGTTTTAGTTTTAGTTTTAGTTTTAGTTTTAGTTTTAGTTTTAGTTTTAGTTTTAGTTTTAGTTTTAGTTTTAGTTTTAGTTTTAGTTTTAGTTTTAGTTTTAGTTTTAGTTTTAGTTTTAGTTTTAGTTTTAGTTTTAGTTTTAGTTTTAGTTTTAGTTTTAGTTTTAGTTTTAGTTTTAGTTTTAGTTTTAGTTTTAGTTTTAGTTTTAGTTTTAGTTTTAGTTTTAGTTTTAGTTTTAGTTTTAGTTTTAGTTTTAGTTTTAGTTTTAGTTTTAGTTTTAGTTTTAGTTTTAGTTTTAGTTTTAGTTTTAGTTTTAGTTTTAGTTTTAGTTTTAGTTTTAGTTTTAGTTTTAGTTTTAGTTTTAGTTTTAGTTTTAGTTTTAGTTTTAGTTTTAGTTTTAGTTTTAGTTTTAGTTTTAGTTTTAGTTTTAGTTTTAGTTTTAGTTTTAGTTTTAGTTTTAGTTTTAGTTTTAGTTTTAGTTTTAGTTTTAGTTTTAGTTTTAGTTTTAGTTTTAGTTTTAGTTTTAGTTTTAGTTTTAGTTTTAGTTTTAGTTTTAGTTTTAGTTTTAGTTTTAGTTTTAGTTTTAGTTTTAGTTTTAGTTTTAGTTTTAGTTTTAGTTTTAGTTTTAGTTTTAGTTTTAGTTTTAGTTTTAGTTTTAGTTTTAGTTTTAGTTTTAGTTTTAGTTTTAGTTTTAGTTTTAGTTTTAGTTTTAGTTTTAGTTTTAGTTTTAGTTTTAGTTTTAGTTTTAGTTTTAGTTTTAGTTTTAGTTTTAGTTTTAGTTTTAGTTTTAGTTTTAGTTTTAGTTTTAGTTTTAGTTTTAGTTTTAGTTTTAGTTTTAGTTTTAGTTTTAGTTTTAGTTTTAGTTTTAGTTTTAGTTTTAGTTTTAGTTTTAGTTTTAGTTTTAGTTTTAGTTTTAGTTTTAGTTTTAGTTTTAGTTTTAGTTTTAGTTTTAGTTTTAGTTTTAGTTTTAGTTTTAGTTTTAGTTTTAGTTTTAGTTTTAGTTTTAGTTTTAGTTTTAGTTTTAGTTTTAGTTTTAGTTTTAGTTTTAGTTTTAGTTTTAGTTTTAGTTTTAGTTTTAGTTTTAGTTTTAGTTTTAGTTTTAGTTTTAGTTTTAGTTTTAGTTTTAGTTTTAGTTTTAGTTTTAGTTTTAGTTTTAGTTTTAGTTTTAGTTTTAGTTTTAGTTTTAGTTTTAGTTTTAGTTTTAGTTTTAGTTTTAGTTTTAGTTTTAGTTTTAGTTTTAGTTTTAGTTTTAGTTTTAGTTTTAGTTTTAGTTTTAGTTTTAGTTTTAGTTTTAGTTTTAGTTTTAGTTTTAGTTTTAGTTTTAGTTTTAGTTTTAGTTTTAGTTTTAGTTTTAGTTTTAGTTTTAGTTTTAGTTTTAGTTTTAGTTTTAGTTTTAGTTTTAGTTTTAGTTTTAGTTTTAGTTTTAGTTTTAGTTTTAGTTTTAGTTTTAGTTTTAGTTTTAGTTTTAGTTTTAGTTTTAGTTTTAGTTTTAGTTTTAGTTTTAGTTTTAGTTTTAGTTTTAGTTTTAGTTTTAGTTTTAGTTTTAGTTTTAGTTTTAGTTTTAGTTTTAGTTTTAGTTTTAGTTTTAGTTTTAGTTTTAGTTTTAGTTTTAGTTTTAGTTTTAGTTTTAGTTTTAGTTTTAGTTTTAGTTTTAGTTTTAGTTTTAGTTTTAGTTTTAGTTTTAGTTTTAGTTTTAGTTTTAGTTTTAGTTTTAGTTTTAGTTTTAGTTTTAGTTTTAGTTTTAGTTTTAGTTTTAGTTTTAGTTTTAGTTTTAGTTTTAGTTTTAGTTTTAGTTTTAGTTTTAGTTTTAGTTTTAGTTTTAGTTTTAGTTTTAGTTTTAGTTTTAGTTTTAGTTTTAGTTTTAGTTTTAGTTTTAGTTTTAGTTTTAGTTTTAGTTTTAGTTTTAGTTTTAGTTTTAGTTTTAGTTTTAGTTTTAGTTTTAGTTTTAGTTTTAGTTTTAGTTTTAGTTTTAGTTTTAGTTTTAGTTTTAGTTTTAGTTTTAGTTTTAGTTTTAGTTTTAGTTTTAGTTTTAGTTTTAGTTTTAGTTTTAGTTTTAGTTTTAGTTTTAGTTTTAGTTTTAGTTTTAGTTTTAGTTTTAGTTTTAGTTTTAGTTTTAGTTTTAGTTTTAGTTTTAGTTTTAGTTTTAGTTTTAGTTTTAGTTTTAGTTTTAGTTTTAGTTTTAGTTTTAGTTTTAGTTTTAGTTTTAGTTTTAGTTTTAGTTTTAGTTTTAGTTTTAGTTTTAGTTTTAGTTTTAGTTTTAGTTTTAGTTTTAGTTTTAGTTTTAGTTTTAGTTTTAGTTTTAGTTTTAGTTTTAGTTTTAGTTTTAGTTTTAGTTTTAGTTTTAGTTTTAGTTTTAGTTTTAGTTTTAGTTTTAGTTTTAGTTTTAGTTTTAGTTTTAGTTTTAGTTTTAGTTTTAGTTTTAGTTTTAGTTTTAGTTTTAGTTTTAGTTTTAGTTTTAGTTTTAGTTTTAGTTTTAGTTTTAGTTTTAGTTTTAGTTTTAGTTTTAGTTTTAGTTTTAGTTTTAGTTTTAGTTTTAGTTTTAGTTTTAGTTTTAGTTTTAGTTTTAGTTTTAGTTTTAGTTTTAGTTTTAGTTTTAGTTTTAGTTTTAGTTTTAGTTTTAGTTTTAGTTTTAGTTTTAGTTTTAGTTTTAGTTTTAGTTTTAGTTTTAGTTTTAGTTTTAGTTTTAGTTTTAGTTTTAGTTTTAGTTTTAGTTTTAGTTTTAGTTTTAGTTTTAGTTTTAGTTTTAGTTTTAGTTTTAGTTTTAGTTTTAGTTTTAGTTTTAGTTTTAGTTTTAGTTTTAGTTTTAGTTTTAGTTTTAGTTTTAGTTTTAGTTTTAGTTTTAGTTTTAGTTTTAGTTTTAGTTTTAGTTTTAGTTTTAGTTTTAGTTTTAGTTTTAGTTTTAGTTTTAGTTTTAGTTTTAGTTTTAGTTTTAGTTTTAGTTTTAGTTTTAGTTTTAGTTTTAGTTTTAGTTTTAGTTTTAGTTTTAGTTTTAGTTTTAGTTTTAGTTTTAGTTTTAGTTTTAGTTTTAGTTTTAGTTTTAGTTTTAGTTTTAGTTTTAGTTTTAGTTTTAGTTTTAGTTTTAGTTTTAGTTTTAGTTTTAGTTTTAGTTTTAGTTTTAGTTTTAGTTTTAGTTTTAGTTTTAGTTTTAGTTTTAGTTTTAGTTTTAGTTTTAGTTTTAGTTTTAGTTTTAGTTTTAGTTTTAGTTTTAGTTTTAGTTTTAGTTTTAGTTTTAGTTTTAGTTTTAGTTTTAGTTTTAGTTTTAGTTTTAGTTTTAGTTTTAGTTTTAGTTTTAGTTTTAGTTTTAGTTTTAGTTTTAGTTTTAGTTTTAGTTTTAGTTTTAGTTTTAGTTTTAGTTTTAGTTTTAGTTTTAGTTTTAGTTTTAGTTTTAGTTTTAGTTTTAGTTTTAGTTTTAGTTTTAGTTTTAGTTTTAGTTTTAGTTTTAGTTTTAGTTTTAGTTTTAGTTTTAGTTTTAGTTTTAGTTTTAGTTTTAGTTTTAGTTTTAGTTTTAGTTTTAGTTTTAGTTTTAGTTTTAGTTTTAGTTTTAGTTTTAGTTTTAGTTTTAGTTTTAGTTTTAGTTTTAGTTTTAGTTTTAGTTTTAGTTTTAGTTTTAGTTTTAGTTTTAGTTTTAGTTTTAGTTTTAGTTTTAGTTTTAGTTTTAGTTTTAGTTTTAGTTTTAGTTTTAGTTTTAGTTTTAGTTTTAGTTTTAGTTTTAGTTTTAGTTTTAGTTTTAGTTTTAGTTTTAGTTTTAGTTTTAGTTTTAGTTTTAGTTTTAGTTTTAGTTTTAGTTTTAGTTTTAGTTTTAGTTTTAGTTTTAGTTTTAGTTTTAGTTTTAGTTTTAGTTTTAGTTTTAGTTTTAGTTTTAGTTTTAGTTTTAGTTTTAGTTTTAGTTTTAGTTTTAGTTTTAGTTTTAGTTTTAGTTTTAGTTTTAGTTTTAGTTTTAGTTTTAGTTTTAGTTTTAGTTTTAGTTTTAGTTTTAGTTTTAGTTTTAGTTTTAGTTTTAGTTTTAGTTTTAGTTTTAGTTTTAGTTTTAGTTTTAGTTTTAGTTTTAGTTTTAGTTTTAGTTTTAGTTTTAGTTTTAGTTTTAGTTTTAGTTTTAGTTTTAGTTTTAGTTTTAGTTTTAGTTTTAGTTTTAGTTTTAGTTTTAGTTTTAGTTTTAGTTTTAGTTTTAGTTTTAGTTTTAGTTTTAGTTTTAGTTTTAGTTTTAGTTTTAGTTTTAGTTTTAGTTTTAGTTTTAGTTTTAGTTTTAGTTTTAGTTTTAGTTTTAGTTTTAGTTTTAGTTTTAGTTTTAGTTTTAGTTTTAGTTTTAGTTTTAGTTTTAGTTTTAGTTTTAGTTTTAGTTTTAGTTTTAGTTTTAGTTTTAGTTTTAGTTTTAGTTTTAGTTTTAGTTTTAGTTTTAGTTTTAGTTTTAGTTTTAGTTTTAGTTTTAGTTTTAGTTTTAGTTTTAGTTTTAGTTTTAGTTTTAGTTTTAGTTTTAGTTTTAGTTTTAGTTTTAGTTTTAGTTTTAGTTTTAGTTTTAGTTTTAGTTTTAGTTTTAGTTTTAGTTTTAGTTTTAGTTTTAGTTTTAGTTTTAGTTTTAGTTTTAGTTTTAGTTTTAGTTTTAGTTTTAGTTTTAGTTTTAGTTTTAGTTTTAGTTTTAGTTTTAGTTTTAGTTTTAGTTTTAGTTTTAGTTTTAGTTTTAGTTTTAGTTTTAGTTTTAGTTTTAGTTTTAGTTTTAGTTTTAGTTTTAGTTTTAGTTTTAGTTTTAGTTTTAGTTTTAGTTTTAGTTTTAGTTTTAGTTTTAGTTTTAGTTTTAGTTTTAGTTTTAGTTTTAGTTTTAGTTTTAGTTTTAGTTTTAGTTTTAGTTTTAGTTTTAGTTTTAGTTTTAGTTTTAGTTTTAGTTTTAGTTTTAGTTTTAGTTTTAGTTTTAGTTTTAGTTTTAGTTTTAGTTTTAGTTTTAGTTTTAGTTTTAGTTTTAGTTTTAGTTTTAGTTTTAGTTTTAGTTTTAGTTTTAGTTTTAGTTTTAGTTTTAGTTTTAGTTTTAGTTTTAGTTTTAGTTTTAGTTTTAGTTTTAGTTTTAGTTTTAGTTTTAGTTTTAGTTTTAGTTTTAGTTTTAGTTTTAGTTTTAGTTTTAGTTTTAGTTTTAGTTTTAGTTTTAGTTTTAGTTTTAGTTTTAGTTTTAGTTTTAGTTTTAGTTTTAGTTTTAGTTTTAGTTTTAGTTTTAGTTTTAGTTTTAGTTTTAGTTTTAGTTTTAGTTTTAGTTTTAGTTTTAGTTTTAGTTTTAGTTTTAGTTTTAGTTTTAGTTTTAGTTTTAGTTTTAGTTTTAGTTTTAGTTTTAGTTTTAGTTTTAGTTTTAGTTTTAGTTTTAGTTTTAGTTTTAGTTTTAGTTTTAGTTTTAGTTTTAGTTTTAGTTTTAGTTTTAGTTTTAGTTTTAGTTTTAGTTTTAGTTTTAGTTTTAGTTTTAGTTTTAGTTTTAGTTTTAGTTTTAGTTTTAGTTTTAGTTTTAGTTTTAGTTTTAGTTTTAGTTTTAGTTTTAGTTTTAGTTTTAGTTTTAGTTTTAGTTTTAGTTTTAGTTTTAGTTTTAGTTTTAGTTTTAGTTTTAGTTTTAGTTTTAGTTTTAGTTTTAGTTTTAGTTTTAGTTTTAGTTTTAGTTTTAGTTTTAGTTTTAGTTTTAGTTTTAGTTTTAGTTTTAGTTTTAGTTTTAGTTTTAGTTTTAGTTTTAGTTTTAGTTTTAGTTTTAGTTTTAGTTTTAGTTTTAGTTTTAGTTTTAGTTTTAGTTTTAGTTTTAGTTTTAGTTTTAGTTTTAGTTTTAGTTTTAGTTTTAGTTTTAGTTTTAGTTTTAGTTTTAGTTTTAGTTTTAGTTTTAGTTTTAGTTTTAGTTTTAGTTTTAGTTTTAGTTTTAGTTTTAGTTTTAGTTTTAGTTTTAGTTTTAGTTTTAGTTTTAGTTTTAGTTTTAGTTTTAGTTTTAGTTTTAGTTTTAGTTTTAGTTTTAGTTTTAGTTTTAGTTTTAGTTTTAGTTTTAGTTTTAGTTTTAGTTTTAGTTTTAGTTTTAGTTTTAGTTTTAGTTTTAGTTTTAGTTTTAGTTTTAGTTTTAGTTTTAGTTTTAGTTTTAGTTTTAGTTTTAGTTTTAGTTTTAGTTTTAGTTTTAGTTTTAGTTTTAGTTTTAGTTTTAGTTTTAGTTTTAGTTTTAGTTTTAGTTTTAGTTTTAGTTTTAGTTTTAGTTTTAGTTTTAGTTTTAGTTTTAGTTTTAGTTTTAGTTTTAGTTTTAGTTTTAGTTTTAGTTTTAGTTTTAGTTTTAGTTTTAGTTTTAGTTTTAGTTTTAGTTTTAGTTTTAGTTTTAGTTTTAGTTTTAGTTTTAGTTTTAGTTTTAGTTTTAGTTTTAGTTTTAGTTTTAGTTTTAGTTTTAGTTTTAGTTTTAGTTTTAGTTTTAGTTTTAGTTTTAGTTTTAGTTTTAGTTTTAGTTTTAGTTTTGTATAGTTTTAGTTTTAGTTTTAGTTTTAGTTTTAGTTTTAGTTTTAGTTTTAGTTTTAGTTTTAGTTTTAGTTTTAGTTTTAGTTTTAGTTTTAGTTTTAGTTTTAGTTTTAGTTTTAGTTTTAGTTTTAGTTTTAGTTTTAGTTTTAGTTTTAGTTTTAGTTTTAGTTTTAGTTTTAGTTTTAGTTTTAGTTTTAGTTTTAGTTTTAGTTTTAGTTTTAGTTTTAGTTTTAGTTTTAGTTTTAGTTTTAGTTTTAGTTTTAGTTTTAGTTTTAGTTTTAGTTTTAGTTTTAGTTTTAGTTTTAGTTTTAGTTTTAGTTTTAGTTTTAGTTTTAGTTTTAGTTTTAGTTTTAGTTTAGTTTTAGTTTTAGTTTTAGTTTTAGTTTTAGTTTTAGTTTAGTTTTAGTTTTAGTTTTAGTTTTAGTTTTAGTTTTAGTTTTAGTTTTAGTTTTAGTTTTAGTTTTAGTTTTAGTTTTAGTTTTAGTTTTAGTTTTAGTTTTAGTTTTAGTTTTAGTTTTAGTTTTAGTTTTAGTTTTAGTTTTAGTTTTAGTTTTAGTTTTAGTTTTAGTTTTAGTTTTAGTTTTAGTTTTAGTTTTAGTTTTAGTTTTAGTTTTAGTTTTAGTTTTAGTTTTAGTTTTAGTTTTAGTTTTAGTTTTAGTTTTAGTTTTTAGTTTTAGTTTTAGTTTTAGTTTTAGTTTTAGTTTTAGTTTTAGTTTTAGTTTTAGTTTTAGTTTTAGTTTTAGTTTTAGTTTTAGTTTTAGTTTTAGTTTTAGTTTTAGTTTTAGTTTTAGTTTTAGTTTTAGTTTTAGTTTTAGTTTTAGTTTTAGTTTTAGTTTTAGTTTTAGTTTTAGTTTTAGTTTTAGTTTTAGTTTTAGTTTTAGTTTTAGTTTTAGTTTTAGTTTTAGTTTTAGTTTTAGTTTTAGTTTTAGTTTTAGTTTTAGTTTTAGTTTTAGTTTTAGTTTTAGTTTTAGTTGTTTTGTTTTAGTTTTAGTTTTAGTTTTAGTTTTAGTTTTAGTTTTAGTTTTAGTTTTAGTTTTAGTTTTAGTTTTAGTTTTAGTTTTAGTTTTAGTTTTAGTTTTAGTTTTAGTTTTAGTTTTAGTTTTAGTTTTTAGTTTTAGTTTTAGTTTTAGTTTTAGTTTTAGTTTTAGTTTTAGTTTTAGTTTTAGTTTTAGTTTTAGTTTTAGTTTTAGTTTTAGTTTTAGTTTTAGTTTTAGTTTTAGTTTTAGTTTTAGTTTTAGTTTTAGTTTTAGTTTTAGTTTTAGTTTTAGTTTTAGTTTTAGTTTTAGTTTTAGTTTTAGTTTTAGTTTTAGTTTTAGTTTTAGTTTTAGTTTTAGTTTTAGTTTTAGTTTTAGTTTTAGTTTTAGTTTTAGTTTTAGTTTTAGTTTTAGTTTTAGTTTTAGTTTTAGTTTTAGTTTTAGTTTTAGTTTTAGTTTTAGTTTTAGTTTTAGTTTTAGTTTTAGTTTTAGTTTTAGTTTTAGTTTTAGTTTTAGTTTTAGTTTTAGTTTTAGTTTTAGTTTTAGTTTTAGTTTTAGTTTTAGTTTTAGTTTTAGTTTTAGTTTTAGTTTTAGTTTTAGTTTTAGTTTTAGTTTTAGTTTTAGTTTTAGTTTTAGTTTTAGTTTTAGTTTTAGTTTTAGTTTTAGTTTTAGTTTTAGTTTTAGTTTTAGTTTTAGTTTTAGTTTTAGTTTTAGTTTTAGTTTTAGTTTTAGTTTTAGTTTTAGTTTTAGTTTTAGTTTTAGTTTTAGTTTTAGTTTTAGTTTTAGTTTTAGTTTTAGTTTTAGTTTTAGTTTTAGTTTTAGTTTTAGTTTTAGTTTTAGTTTTAGTTTTAGTTTTAGTTTTAGTTTTAGTTTTAGTTTTAGTTTTAGTTTTAGTTTTAGTTTTAGTTTTAGTTTTAGTTTTAGTTTTAGTTTTAGTTTTAGTTTTAGTTTTAGTTTTAGTTTTAGTTTTAGTTTTAGTTTTAGTTTTAGTTTTAGTTTTAGTTTTAGTTTTAGTTTTAGTTTTAGTTTTAGTTTTAGTTTTAGTTTTAGTTTTAGTTTTAGTTTTAGTTTTAGTTTTAGTTTTAGTTTTAGTTTTAGTTTTAGTTTTAGTTTTAGTTTTAGTTTTAGTTTTAGTTTTAGTTTTAGTTTTAGTTTTAGTTTTAGTTTTAGTTTTAGTTTTAGTTTTAGTTTTAGTTTTAGTTTTAGTTTTAGTTTTAGTTTTAGTTTTAGTTTTAGTTTTAGTTTTAGTTTTAGTTTTAGTTTTAGTTTTAGTTTTAGTTTTAGTTTTAGTTTTAGTTTTAGTTTTAGTTTTAGTTTTAGTTTTAGTTTTAGTTTTAGTTTTAGTTTTAGTTTTAGTTTTAGTTTTAGTTTTAGTTTTAGTTTTAGTTTTAGTTTTAGTTTTAGTTTTAGTTTTAGTTTTAGTTTTAGTTTTAGTTTTAGTTTTAGTTTTAGTTTTAGTTTTAGTTTTAGTTTTAGTTTTAGTTTTAGTTTTAGTTTTAGTTTTAGTTTTAGTTTTAGTTTTAGTTTTAGTTTTAGTTTTAGTTTTAGTTTTAGTTTTAGTTTTAGTTTTAGTTTTAGTTTTAGTTTTAGTTTTAGTTTTAGTTTTAGTTTTAGTTTTAGTTTTAGTTTTAGTTTTAGTTTTAGTTTTAGTTTTAGTTTTAGTTTTAGTTTTAGTTTTAGTTTTAGTTTTAGTTTTAGTTTTAGTTTTAGTTTTAGTTTTAGTTTTAGTTTTAGTTTTAGTTTTAGTTTTAGTTTTTGTTAGTTTTAGTTTTAGTTTTAGTTTTAGTTTTAGTGTTTTAGTTTTAGTTTTAGTTTTAGTTTTAGTTTTAGTTTTAGTTTTAGTTTTAGTTTTAGTTTTAGTTTTAGTTTTAGTTTTAGTTTTAGTTTTAGTTTTAGTTTTAGTTTTAGTTTTAGTTTTAGTTTTAGTTTTAGTTTTAGTTTTAGTTTTAGTTTTAGTTTTAGTTTTAGTTTTAGTTTTAGTTTTAGTTTTAGTTTTAGTTTTAGTTTTAGTTTTAGTTTTAGTTTTAGTTTTAGTTTTAGTTTTAGTTTTAGTTTTAGTTTTAGTTTTAGTTTTAGTTTTAGTTTTAGTTTTAGTTTTAGTTTTAGTTTTAGTTTTAGTTTTAGTTTTAGTTTTAGTTTTAGTTTTAGTTTTAGTTTTAGTTTTAGTTTTAGTTTTAGTTTTAGTTTTAGTTTTAGTTTTAGTTTTAGTTTTAGTTTTAGTTTTAGTTTTAGTTTTAGTTTTAGTTTTAGTTTTAGTTTTAGTTTTAGTTTTAGTTTTAGTTTTAGTTTTAGTTTTAGTTTTAGTTTTAGTTTTAGTTTTAGTTTTAGTTTTAGTTTTAGTTTTAGTTTTAGTTTTAGTTTTAGTTTTAGTTTTAGTTTTAGTTTTAGTTTTAGTTTTAGTTTTAGTTTTAGTTTTAGTTTTAGTTTTAGTTTTAGTTTTAGTTTTAGTTTTAGTTTTAGTTTTAGTTTTAGTTTTAGTTTTAGTTTTAGTTTTAGTTTTAGTTTTAGTTTTAGTTTTAGTTTTAGTTTTAGTTTTAGTTTTAGTTTTAGTTTTAGTTTTAGTTTTAGTTTTAGTTTTAGTTTTAGTTTTAGTTTTAGTTTTAGTTTTAGTTTTAGTTTTAGTTTTAGTTTTAGTTTTAGTTTTAGTTTTAGTTTTAGTTTTAGTTTTAGTTTTAGTTTTAGTTTTAGTTTTAGTTTTAGTTTTAGTTTTAGTTTTAGTTTTAGTTTTAGTTTTAGTTTTAGTTTTAGTTTTAGTTTTAGTTTTAGTTTTAGTTTTAGTTTTAGTTTTAGTTTTAGTTTTAGTTTTAGTTTTAGTTTTAGTTTTAGTTTTAGTTTTAGTTTTAGTTTTAGTTTTAGTTTTAGTTTTAGTTTTAGTTTTAGTTTTAGTTTTAGTTTTAGTTTTAGTTTTAGTTTTAGTTTTAGTTTTAGTTTTAGTTTTAGTTTTAGTTTTAGTTTTAGTTTTAGTTTTAGTTTTAGTTTTAGTTTTAGTTTTAGTTTTAGTTTTAGTTTTAGTTTTAGTTTTAGTTTTAGTTTTAGTTTTAGTTTTAGTTTTAGTTTTAGTTTTAGTTTTAGTTTTAGTTTTAGTTTTAGTTTTAGTTTTAGTTTTAGTTTTAGTTTTAGTTTTAGTTTTAGTTTTAGTTTTAGTTTTAGTTTTAGTTTTAGTTTTAGTTTTAGTTTTAGTTTTAGTTTTAGTTTTAGTTTTAGTTTTAGTTTTAGTTTTAGTTTTAGTTTTAGTTTTAGTTTTAGTTTTAGTTTTAGTTTTAGTTTTAGTTTTAGTTTTAGTTTTAGTTTTAGTTTTAGTTTTAGTTTTAGTTTTAGTTTTAGTTTTAGTTTTAGTTTTAGTTTTAGTTTTAGTTTTAGTTTTAGTTTTAGTTTTAGTTTTAGTTTTAGTTTTAGTTTTAGTTTTAGTTTTAGTTTTAGTTTTAGTTTTAGTTTTAGTTTTAGTTTTAGTTTTAGTTTTAGTTTTAGTTTTAGTTTTAGTTTTAGTTTTAGTTTTAGTTTTAGTTTTAGTTTTAGTTTTAGTTTTAGTTTTAGTTTTAGTTTTAGTTTTAGTTTTAGTTTTAGTTTTAGTTTTAGTTTTAGTTTTAGTTTTAGTTTTAGTTTTAGTTTTAGTTTTAGTTTTAGTTTTAGTTTTAGTTTTAGTTTTAGTTTTAGTTTTAGTTTTAGTTTTAGTTTTAGTTTTAGTTTTAGTTTTAGTTTTAGTTTTAGTTTTAGTTTTAGTTTTAGTTTTAGTTTTAGTTTTAGTTTTAGTTTTAGTTTTAGTTTTAGTTTTAGTTTTAGTTTTAGTTTTAGTTTTAGTTTTAGTTTTAGTTTTAGTTTTAGTTTTAGTTTTAGTTTTAGTTTTAGTTTTAGTTTTAGTTTTAGTTTTAGTTTTAGTTTTAGTTTTAGTTTTAGTTTTAGTTTTAGTTTTAGTTTTAGTTTTAGTTTTAGTTTTAGTTTTAGTTTTAGTTTTAGTTTTAGTTTTAGTTTTAGTTTTAGTTTTAGTTTTAGTTTTAGTTTTAGTTTTAGTTTTAGTTTTAGTTTTAGTTTTAGTTTTAGTTTTAGTTTTAGTTTTAGTTTTAGTTTTAGTTTTAGTTTTAGTTTTAGTTTTAGTTTTAGTTTTAGTTTTAGTTTTAGTTTTAGTTTTAGTTTTAGTTTTAGTTTTAGTTTTAGTTTTAGTTTTAGTTTTAGTTTTAGTTTTAGTTTTAGTTTTAGTTTTAGTTTTAGTTTTAGTTTTAGTTTTAGTTTTAGTTTTAGTTTTAGTTTTAGTTTTAGTTTTAGTTTTAGTTTTAGTTTTAGTTTTAGTTTTAGTTTTAGTTTTAGTTTTAGTTTTAGTTTTAGTTTTAGTTTTAGTTTTAGTTTTAGTTTTAGTTTTAGTTTTAGTTTTAGTTTTAGTTTTAGTTTTAGTTTTAGTTTTAGTTTTAGTTTTAGTTTTAGTTTTAGTTTTAGTTTTAGTTTTAGTTTTAGTTTTAGTTTTAGTTTTAGTTTTAGTTTTAGTTTTAGTTTTAGTTTTAGTTTTAGTTTTAGTTTTAGTTTTAGTTTTAGTTTTAGTTTTAGTTTTAGTTTTAGTTTTAGTTTTAGTTTTAGTTTTAGTTTTAGTTTTAGTTTTAGTTTTAGTTTTAGTTTTAGTTTTAGTTTTAGTTTTAGTTTTAGTTTTAGTTTTAGTTTTAGTTTTAGTTTTAGTTTTAGTTTTAGTTTTAGTTTTAGTTTTAGTTTTAGTTTTAGTTTTAGTTTTAGTTTTAGTTTTAGTTTTAGTTTTAGTTTTAGTTTTAGTTTTAGTTTTAGTTTTAGTTTTAGTTTTAGTTTTAGTTTTAGTTTTAGTTTTAGTTTTAGTTTTAGTTTTAGTTTTAGTTTTAGTTTTAGTTTTAGTTTTAGTTTTAGTTTTAGTTTTAGTTTTAGTTTTAGTTTTAGTTTTAGTTTTAGTTTTAGTTTTAGTTTTAGTTTTAGTTTTAGTTTTAGTTTTAGTTTTAGTTTTAGTTTTAGTTTTAGTTTTAGTTTTAGTTTTAGTTTTAGTTTTAGTTTTAGTTTTAGTTTTAGTTTTAGTTTTAGTTTTAGTTTTAGTTTTAGTTTTAGTTTTAGTTTTAGTTTTAGTTTTAGTTTTAGTTTTAGTTTTAGTTTTAGTTTTAGTTTTAGTTTTAGTTTTAGTTTTAGTTTTAGTTTTAGTTTTAGTTTTGTTTTAGTTTTAGTTTTAGTTTTAGTTTTAGTTTTAGTTTTAGTTTTAGTTTTAGTTTTAGTTTTAGTTTTAGTTTTAGTTTTAGTTTTAGTTTTAGTTTTAGTTTTAGTTTTAGTTTTAGTTTTAGTTTTAGTTTTAGTTTTAGTTTTAGTTTTAGTTTTAGTTTTAGTTTTAGTTTTAGTTTTAGTTTTAGTTTTAGTTTTAGTTTTAGTTTTAGTTTTAGTTTTAGTTTTAGTTTTAGTTTTAGTTTTAGTTTTAGTTTTAGTTTTAGTTTTAGTTTTAGTTTTAGTTTTAGTTTTAGTTTTAGTTTTAGTTTTAGTTTTAGTTTTAGTTTTAGTTTTAGTTTTAGTTTTAGTTTTAGTTTTAGTTTTAGTTTTAGTTTTAGTTTTAGTTTTAGTTTTAGTTTTAGTTTTAGTTTTAGTTTTAGTTTTAGTTTTAGTTTTAGTTTTAGTTTTAGTTTTAGTTTTAGTTTTAGTTTTAGTTTTAGTTTTAGTTTTAGTTTTAGTTTTAGTTTTAGTTTTAGTTTTAGTTTTAGTTTTAGTTTTAGTTTTAGTTTTAGTTTTAGTTTTAGTTTTAGTTTTAGTTTTAGTTTTAGTTTTAGTTTTAGTTTTAGTTTTAGTTTTAGTTTTAGTTTTAGTTTTAGTTTTAGTTTTAGTTTTAGTTTTAGTTTTAGTTTTAGTTTTAGTTTTAGTTTTAGTTTTAGTTTTAGTTTTAGTTTTAGTTTTAGTTTTAGTTTTAGTTTTAGTTTTAGTTTTAGTTTTAGTTTTAGTTTTAGTTTTAGTTTTAGTTTTAGTTTTAGTTTTAGTTTTAGTTTTAGTTTTAGTTTTAGTTTTAGTTTTAGTTTTAGTTTTAGTTTTAGTTTTAGTTTTAGTTTTAGTTTTAGTTTTAGTTTTAGTTTTAGTTTTAGTTTTAGTTTTAGTTTTAGTTTTAGTTTTAGTTTTAGTTTTAGTTTTAGTTTTAGTTTTAGTTTTAGTTTTTAGTTTTAGTTTTAGTTTTAGTTTTAGTTTTAGTTTTAGTTTTAGTTTTAGTTTTAGTTTTAGTTTTAGTTTTAGTTTTAGTTTTAGTTTTAGTTTAGTTTTAGTTTTAGTTTTAGTTTTAGTTTTAGTTTTAGTTTTAGTTTTAGTTTTAGTTTTAGTTTTAGTTTTAGTTTTAGTTTTAGTTTTAGTTTTAGTTTTAGTTTTAGTTTTAGTTTTAGTTTTTAGTTTTAGTTTTAGTTTTAGTTTTAGTTTTAGTTTTAGTTTTAGTTTTAGTTTTAGTTTTAGTTTTAGTTTTAGTTGTTTTAGTTTTAGTTTTTAGTTTTAGTTTTAGTTTTAGTTTTAGTTTTAGTTTTAGTTTTAGTTTTAGTTTTAGTTTTAGTTTAGTTTTAGTTTTAGTTTTAGTTTTAGTTTTAGTTTTAGTTTTAGTTTTAGTTTTAGTTTTAGTTTTTGTTTAGTTTTAGTTTTAGTTTTAGTTTTAGTTTTAGTTTTAGTTTTAGTTTTAGTTTTAGTTTTAGTTTTAGTTTTAGTTTTAGTTTTTAGTTTTAGTTTTAGTTTTAGTTTTAGTTTTAGTGTTTTAGTTTTAGTTTAGTTTTAGTTTTAGTTTTAGTTTTAGTTTTAGTTTTAGTTTTAGTTTTAGTTTTAGTTTTAGTTTTAGTTTTAGTTTTAGTTTTAGTTTTAGTTTTAGTTTTAGTTTTAGTTTTAGTTTTTGTTTTAGTTTTAGTTTAGTTTTAGTTTTAGTTTTAGTTTTAGTTTTAGTTTTAGTTTTAGTTTTAGTTTTAGTTTTAGTTTTAGTTTTAGTGTTTTAGTTTTGTTTTTTTAGTTTTAGTTTGTTAGGTTTTAGTTTTTAGTTTTAGTTTTTAGTTTTAGTTTTAGTTTTAGTTTTAGTTTTAGTTTTAGTTTTAGTTTTAGTTTTAGTTTTAGTTTTAGTTTTAGTTTTAGTTTTAGTTTTAGTTTTAGTTTTAGTTTTAGTTTTAGTTTTAGTTTTAGTTTTTAGTTTTAGTTTTAGTTTTAGTTTTAGTTTTAGTTTTAGTTTTAGTTTAGTTTTAGTTTTAGTTTTAGTTTTAGTTTTAGTTTTAGTTTTAGTTTTAGTTTTAGTTTTAGTTTAGTTTTAGTTTTAGTTTTAGTTTTAGTTTTAGTTTTAGTTTTAGTTTTAGTTTTAGTTTTAGTTTTTAGTTTTAGTTTTAGTTTTAGTTTTAGTTTTAGTTTTAGTTTTAGTTTTAGTTTTGTTTTAGTTTTAGTTTGTTTTAGTTTTTAGTTTTAGTTTTAGTTTTAGTTTTAGTTTTAGTTTTAGTTTTAGTTTTAGTTTTAGTTTTAGTTTTAGTTTTAGTTTTAGTTTTTAGTTTTAGTTTTAGTTTTAGTTTTAGTTTTAGTTTTAGTTTTAGTTTTAGTTTTAGTTTTAGTTTTAGTTTTAGTTTTAGTTTTAGTTTTAGTTTTAGTTTTAGTTTTAGTTTTAGTTTTAGTTTTAGTTTTTAGTTTTAGTTTTAGTTTTAGTTTTAGTTTTAGTTTTTTAGTTTTAGTTTTAGTTTTTAGTTTTAGTTTTAGTTTTAGTTTTAGTTTTAGTTTTAGTTTTAGTTTTAGTTTTAGTTTTAGTTTTAGTTTTAGTTTTAGTTTTAGTTTTAGTTTTAGTTTTAGTTTTAGTTTTAGTTTTAGTTTTAGTTTTAGTTTTTAGTTTTTAGTTTTAGTTTTAGTTTTAGTTTTAGTTTTAGTTTTAGTTTTAGTTTTAGTTTTAGTTTTAGTTTTAGTTTTAGTTTTTAGTTTTAGTTTTAGTTTTAGTTTTAGTTTTAGTTTAGTAGTTTTAGTTTTAGTTTAGTTTTAGTTTTAGTTTAGTTTAGTTTTAGTTTTAGTTTTAGTTTTAGTTTTAGTTTTAGTTTAGTTTTAGTTTTAGTTTTAGTTTTAGTTTTAGTTTTAGTTTTAGTTTTAGTTTTAGTTTTAGTTTTAGTGTTAGTTTTTAGTTTTAGTTTTAGTTTTAGTTTTAGTTTTAGTTTTAGTTTTAGTTTTAGTTTTAGTTTTAGTTTTAGTTTTAGTTTAGTTTTAGTTTTAGTTTTAGTTTTAGTTTTAGTTTTAGTTAGTTTTTAGTTTTAGTTTTAGTTTTAGTTTTAGTTTTAGTTTTTAGTTTTAGTTTTAGTTTTAGTTTTAGTTTTAGTTTAGTTAGTTTTAGTTTTAGTTTTAGTTTTAGTTTTAGTTTTAGTTTTAGTTTTAGTTTTAGTTTTAGTTTTAGTTTTAGTTTTAGTTTTAGTTTTAGTTTTAGTTTTAGTTTTAGTTTTAGTTTTAGTTTTAGTTTTAGTTTTAGTTTTAGTTTTAGTTTTAGTTTTAGTTTTAGTTTTAGTTTTAGTTTTAGTTTTAGTTTTAGTTTTAGTTTTAGTTTTAGTTTTTAGGTTTTAGTTTTAGTTTTAGTTTTAGTTTTTAGTTTTAGTTTGTAGTTTTAGTTTTAGTTTTAGTTTTAGTTTTAGTTTTAGTTTTAGTTTTAGTTTTAGTTTTAGTTTTAGTTTTAGTTTTAGTTTTAGTTTTAGTTTTAGTTTTAGTTTTAGTTTTAGTTTTAGTTTTAGTTTTAGTTTTAGTTTTAGTTTTAGTTTTAGTTTTAGTTTTAGTGTTTAGTTTTAGTTTTAGTTTTAGTTTGTTAGTTTTAGTTTTAGTTTTAGTTTTGTTTTAGTTTTAGTTGTGTTAGTTTTAGTTTTAGTTTTAGTTTTAGTTTTAGTTTTAGTTTTAGTTTTAGTTTTAGTTTTAGTTTTAGTTTTAGTTTTAGTTTTAGTTTTAGTTTTAGTTTTAGTTTTAGTTTTAGTTTTAGTTTTAGTTTTAGTTTTAGTTTTAGTTTTAGTTTTAGTTTTTAGTTTTAGTTTTAGTTTTAGTTTTAGTTTTAGTTTTAGTTTTAGTTTTAGTTTTAGTTTTAGTTTTAGTTTTTAGTTTTAGTTTTAGTTTTAGTTTTAGTTTTAGTTTTAGTTTTAGTTTTAGTTTTAGTTTTAGTTTTAGTTTTAGTTTTAGTTTTAGTTTTGTAGTTTTAGTTTTAGTTTAGTTTTAGTTTTTAGTTTTAGTTTTAGTTTTAGTTTTAGTTTTAGTTTTGTGTTTTAGTTTTAGTTTTAGTTTTAGTTTAGTTTTAGTTTTAGTTTTAGTTTTAGTTTTAGTTTTAGTTTTAGTTTTAGTTTTAGTTTTAGTTTTAGTTTTAGTTTTTAGTTTTAGTTTTAGTTTTAGTTTTAGTTTTAGTTTTAGTTTTAGTTTTAGTTTTAGTTTTAGTTTTAGTTTTAGTTTTAGTTTTAGTTTTAGTTTTGTAGTTTTAGTTTTAGTTTTAGTTTTAGTTTTAGTTTTAGTTTTAGTTTTAGTTTTAGTTTTAGTTTTAGTTTTAGTTTGTAGTTTTAGTTTTAGTTTTAGTTTTAGTTTTAGTTTTAGTTTTAGTTTTAGTTTTAGTTTTAGTTTAGTTTTAGTTTTAGTTTTAGTTTTAGTTTTAGTTTTAGTTTTAGTTTTAGTTTTTAGTTTTAGTTTTAGTTTTAGTTTTAGTTTTTAGTTTTAGTTTTAGTTTTAGTTTTAGTTTTAGTTTTAGTTTTAGTTTTAGTTTTAGTTTAGTTTTAGTTTTAGTTTTAGTGTTTGTTTTAGTTTTAGTTTTAGTTTTAGTTTTAGTTTTAGTTTTAGTTTTAGTTTTAGTTTTAGTTTTAGTTTTAGTTTTAGTTTTAGTTTTAGTTTTAGTTTTAGTTTTAGTTTTAGTTTTAGTTTTAGTTTTAGTTTTAGTTTTAGTTTTAGTTTTAGTTTTAGTTTTAGTTTTAGTTTTAGTTTTAGTTTTTAGTTTTAGTTTTAGTTTTAGTTTTAGTTTTAGTTTTAGTTTTAGTTTTAGTTTTAGTTTTAGTTTTAGTTTAGTTTTAGTTTTAGTTTTAGTTTTAGTTTTAGTTTTAGTTTTAGTTTTAGTTTTAGTTTTAGTTTTAGTTTTAGTTTTAGTTTTAGTTTTAGTTTTAGTTTTAGTTTTAGTTTTAGTTTTAGTTTTAGTTTTAGTTTTAGTTTTAGTTTTAGTTTTTAGTTTTAGTTTTAGTTTTAGTTTTAGTTTTAGTTTTAGTTTTAGTTTTAGTTTTAGTTTTAGTTTTAGTTTTAGTTTAGTTTAGTTTTAGTTTTAGTTTAGTTTTAGTTTTAGTTTTAGTTTAGTAGTTTTAGTTTTAGTTTTGTTTTAGTTTTAGTTTTAGTTTTAGTTTTAGTTTTAGTTTTAGTTTTAGTTTTAGTTTTAGTTTTTAGTTTTAGTTTTAGTTTTAGTTTTAGTTTTAGTTTTAGTTTTAGTTTTAGTTTTAGTTTTAGTTTTAGTTTTAGTTTTAGTTTTAGTTTTAGTTTTAGTTTTAGTTTTAGTTTTTAGTTTTAGTTTTAGTTTTAGTTTTAGTTTTAGTTTTAGTTTTAGTTTTAGTTTTAGTTTTAGTTTTAGTTTTAGTTTTAGTTTTAGTTTTAGTTTTAGTTTTAGTTTTAGTTTTAGTTTTAGTTTTAGTTTTAGTTTTAGTTTTAGTTTTTTAGTTTTAGTTTTAGTTTTAGTTTTAGTTTTAGTTTTAGTTTTAGTTTTAGTTTTAGTTTTAGTTTTAGTTTTAGTTTTTAGTTTTTAGTTTTAGTTTTAGTTTTAGTTTTAGTTTTAGTTTTAGTTTTAGTTTTAGTTTTAGTTTTAGTTTTAGTTTTAGTTTTAGTTTTAGATTTTAGTTTTAGTTTTAGTTTTAGTTTTAGTTTTAGTTTTAGTTTTAGTTTTAGTTTTAG
>CAKOGD010000025.1:0-2500 GCA_933228885.1 Leistus spinibarbis | reverse complement strand
AGTTTTAGTTTTAGTTTTAGTTTTAGTTTTAGTTTTAGTTTTAGTTTTAGTTTTAGTTTTAGTTTTAGTTTTAGTTTTAGTTTTAGTTTTAGTTTTAGTTTTAGTTTTAGTTTTAGTTTTAGTTTTAGTTTTAGTTTTAGTTTTAGTTTTAGTTTTAGTTTTAGTTTTAGTTTTAGTTTTAGTTTTAGTTTTAGTTTTAGTTTTAGTTTTAGTTTTAGTTTTAGTTTTAGTTTTAGTTTTAGTTTTAGTTTTAGTTTTAGTTTTAGTTTTAGTTTTAGTTTTAGTTTTAGTTTTAGTTTTAGTTTTAGTTTTAGTTTTAGTTTTAGTTTTAGTTTTAGTTTTAGTTTTAGTTTTAGTTTTAGTTTTAGTTTTAGTTTTAGTTTTAGTTTTAGTTTTAGTTTTAGTTTTAGTTTTAGTTTTAGTTTTAGTTTTAGTTTTAGTTTTAGTTTTAGTTTTAGTTTTAGTTTTAGTTTTAGTTTTAGTTTTAGTTTTAGTTTTAGTTTTAGTTTTAGTTTTAGTTTTAGTTTTAGTTTTAGTTTTAGTTTTAGTTTTAGTTTTAGTTTTAGTTTTAGTTTTAGTTTTAGTTTTAGTTTTAGTTTTAGTTTTAGTTTTAGTTTTAGTTTTAGTTTTAGTTTTAGTTTTAGTTTTAGTTTTAGTTTTAGTTTTAGTTTTAGTTTTAGTTTTAGTTTTAGTTTTAGTTTTAGTTTTAGTTTTAGTTTTAGTTTTAGTTTTAGTTTTAGTTTTAGTTTTAGTTTTAGTTTTAGTTTTAGTTTTAGTTTTAGTTTTAGTTTTAGTTTTAGTTTTAGTTTTAGTTTTAGTTTTAGTTTTAGTTTTAGTTTTAGTTTTAGTTTTAGTTTTAGTTTTAGTTTTAGTTTTAGTTTTAGTTTTAGTTTTAGTTTTAGTTTTAGTTTTAGTTTTAGTTTTAGTTTTAGTTTTAGTTTTAGTTTTAGTTTTAGTTTTAGTTTTAGTTTTAGTTTTAGTTTTAGTTTTAGTTTTAGTTTTAGTTTTAGTTTTAGTTTTAGTTTTAGTTTTAGTTTTAGTTTTAGTTTTAGTTTTAGTTTTAGTTTTAGTTTTAGTTTTAGTTTTAGTTTTAGTTTTAGTTTTAGTTTTAGTTTTAGTTTTAGTTTTAGTTTTAGTTTTAGTTTTAGTTTTAGTTTTAGTTTTAGTTTTAGTTTTAGTTTTAGTTTTAGTTTTAGTTTTAGTTTTAGTTTTAGTTTTAGTTTTAGTTTTAGTTTTAGTTTTAGTTTTAGTTTTAGTTTTAGTTTTAGTTTTAGTTTTAGTTTTAGTTTTAGTTTTAGTTTTAGTTTTAGTTTTAGTTTTAGTTTTAGTTTTAGTTTTAGTTTTAGTTTTAGTTTTAGTTTTAGTTTTAGTTTTAGTTTTAGTTTTAGTTTTAGTTTTAGTTTTAGTTTTAGTTTTAGTTTTAGTTTTAGTTTTAGTTTTAGTTTTAGTTTTAGTTTTAGTTTTAGTTTTAGTTTTAGTTTTAGTTTTAGTTTTAGTTTTAGTTTTAGTTTTAGTTTTAGTTTTAGTTTTAGTTTTAGTTTTAGTTTTAGTTTTAGTTTTAGTTTTAGTTTTAGTTTTAGTTTTAGTTTTAGTTTTAGTTTTAGTTTTAGTTTTAGTTTTAGTTTTAGTTTTAGTTTTAGTTTTAGTTTTAGTTTTAGTTTTAGTTTTAGTTTTAGTTTTAGTTTTAGTTTTAGTTTTAGTTTTAGTTTTAGTTTTAGTTTTAGTTTTAGTTTTAGTTTTAGTTTTAGTTTTAGTTTTAGTTTTAGTTTTA
The DNA here is from genome assembly GCA_933228885.1 of Leistus spinibarbis. Taxonomy (NCBI): domain Eukaryota; kingdom Metazoa; phylum Arthropoda; class Insecta; order Coleoptera; family Carabidae; genus Leistus; species Leistus spinibarbis. Next base: position 729 of record CAKOGD010000025.1, on the reverse strand, counting down.
GTTTTAGTTTTAGTTTTAGTTTTAGTTTTAGTTTTAGTTTTAGTTTTAGTTTTAGTTTTAGTTTTAGTTTTAGTTTTAGTTTTAGTTTTAGTTTTAGTTTTAGTTTTAGTTTTAGTTTTAGTTTTAGTTTTAGTTTTAGTTTTAGTTTTAGTTTTAGTTTTAGTTTTAGTTTTAGTTTTAGTTTTAGTTTTAGTTTTAGTTTTAGTTTTAGTTTTAGTTTTAGTTTTAGTTTTAGTTTTAGTTTTAGTTTTAGTTTTAGTTTTAGTTTTGTTTTAGTTTTAGTTTTAGTTTTAGTTTTAGTTTTAGTTTTGTTTTAGTTTTAGTTTTAGTTTTAGTTTTAGTTTTAGTTTTAGTTTTAGTTTTAGTTTTAGTTTTAGTTTTAGTTTTAGTTTTAGTTTTAGTTTTAGTTTTAGTTTTAGTTTTAGTTTTAGTTTTAGTTTTAGTTTTAGTTTTAGTTTTAGTTTTAGTTTTAGTTTTAGTTTTAGTTTTAGTTTTAGTTTTAGTTTTAGTTTTAGTTTTAGTTTTAGTTTTAGTTTTAGTTTTAGTTTTAGTTTTAGTTTTAGTTTTAGTTTTAGTTTTAGTTTTAGTTTTAGTTTTAGTTTTAGTTTTAGTTTTAGTTTTAGTTTTAGTTTTAGTTTTAGTTTTAGTTTTAGTTTTAGTTTTAGTTTTAGTTTTAGTTTTAGTTTTAGTTTTAGTTTTAGTTTTAGTTTTAGTTTTAGTTTTAGTTTT
>CAKOGD010000024.1:217500-364413 GCA_933228885.1 Leistus spinibarbis | reverse complement strand
CACATCTAGACATTACTTACGTTATTCGACATTTGGCCCTAGAGCGTTCACAGACACACACACTGACAGACGTCATTCGGAAAATACTCACATTCGATTCAGGGAAGGTCAAAACGTGTATATCCGTTAAATCTCGAGTTAAAATTTTTCCTGATTACAAGACTTACTTATTACTGTGTATAAGAAACTAAAAAACTTCCACTGAATAGATATTTCGGCGAGCTAAAACCATTTGTGCCTGAATGTAAATGCTTGTTTCTTTTTTGTATTTTTGTGGTTCTTAATTTATTTTTATTTATAGACCAAATGGAATTAGGGTATATAATTACATTAATAATTATAAACCGACGATGCAAATGTGGGTAAGTAAGCTTACAAATTTAAAATATCCGTTAGAAAAGACATTTCGTTATCCATCTACTTGGATAATTCCTACTGAATCTGAAAAACTTTACGATTTCTTGTTACACGTATTTCATACGCTACCTGCCCGCGCATGGGATAATATATTTACAATTGTTGGATTAAACTACAAGTAAATATAAACAAACGATTTTAATTCTTTTATAAATAAGAATGTGAATATTTTTAAGGCTTAGCAACTCAATGGATAAAACTAATAAATTCCTTAAGGTTCTATCAGTTTTACATAAGAGAAAGTTGATATTTCAAATGCAAAATACTGAAAATCTATGGAAAAGATTATCGCGCAATGATAAACAAATATTTAACTTTGATTTCAACAACATCGATTGGGATGAATATATAGATGTTCTTGCTTATGGCTTGAAGACCATAACATTAAAAGAAGACATGGCAAACGTAAACAAAGCCATTAAGAGACGATACTGGTTTGTATTTAATTTATTAAATTATTATTTATGTGACATTATTTCACTGTTATCTTAGGTTGATGCTTCAGCATTACGCATGGATTATTATTCTAGTGATAATTGGATCAGTAATCTATAAGTTAATAATTGGGCTATAGTTCATAATTAACAACAACAATTCATCTAAAATTTACCTGATTAAGATGTTCTCTATAAATTAAAGTAAATAGTATTTAAGAGTTGGTAATGTTTCAAAATAAGATAAATGTATAATCCCTGAAGAAATAAAGAATAGAAATGCAATAGAAAATAACTATGTTAATTTTATTCTCTTTGAATGTAATACGCTATGCCGATTATGGAATTATTAAAGGAATAAAACGTTCAACAGTTGGTGTTATAGTTACTGTAAATAAAAAATCTGGAGTGGCCTACATCCGACTTTCTATTACGTAGTGTTCATTAGAAATATATACCGCAAACTGTCAAAAAAATACTATTACTCCACAGTTATCCACTGAAATTGTACAATTTAGCTAATTATTACAATATATCCTTATCATTATATTAAAATGTAATTTTTAATACGTACTATTTTTCAAAATTTATTTCAACATTTATCTGCAATAACCATTACAAATTCGTTCTTAGTCGAGCTATTTGTGTTAACCGGTGTAAAATAAAAAATACCATTATCATGTAACTTTTGAAAATGACTTCTAATAATTTAGTTGACAATCAGGAATGAGAAGCTTGCATCTTGTGATCAAAACATATATGGAAAATATTTTATTTTATGAAAAAATCGCCAAGACTGGAATGAAAACTAATAAAATTGAAAAAATTGACGGAAATCGAAAAAAATCGAATTTTCGCCATGTTTGGAGCACTGTGACTGGAAGAAACATATTTGCTTATGCAAGTAAGTATGACTGCCTTATAGAGGAACTCAATACGCGTTGATACATGTCATTCAGAAGTTGATTTGAGTACATTTACATTTTTTGGAGATTAAAATGTAAAAAAAAGTGCAAAAATTGCCATTTTTGAGGCTCGTGCGCTTGGCCAAATAAGTTTAAAAAAATTTGATTAGCATGAAAACCTTTTCATTTTATGTAAATCTAAAGTTCTAGGGGGGGGGGCATCGATGATTTGGAAAAATCGACTTTTTTCGACCCACCCTAATATATATATACATATTTCAAATTCACACGCATTGACATATCGAGAATATACTATTCTCGATATGTCAGAATTTATATATATATATATATATATATATATATATATATATATATATATATATATATATATATATATATATATATATATTTACATATAGTATATTCGCGATTTTATAGTATTTTCGCTCATGTAACGAAAATTTATAGACACTTTGAAAATATATATTTTACATAATAATTATAGTCTTCTTTTACCATAACCTTTATAAAAACTCTTATCTTTTACCGTGAACATCGTACCTAAAAATATACTACTCAATATTTATTACATTGTATAAAAAAATTTAATTGTTTAGCTTGACCAAACAACAACAATCAATAATGTCAGGGTCTTGCAATTTATATATATATATATATATATATATATATATATATATATATATATATATATATATATATATATAACATTAAATAATAGATATATTTTTGCACTTTGACTCATGGCTTGAATTAGAAACATAGTGTTCAACTGCTACACCAAAAATGATAAGTGAATATAATTTACATGTTCTTTGAAATTAAACCATAATAAAATTTTTACAATTCAGTTTGTGATTTGTTAGAAAATTCGTCTATACCAGAATTTTATGCGGATAAAACGATTTTACTAACAGGTGGAACTGGTTATATGAGAAAAATATTGATAGAAAAGTTATTACGGTCATGTCCTAATTTAAAAGAAATATTGGTGCTTATTCGCCCAAAAAAGAATGAAAGTGTGGAAGAGCGTATCGCCATCTTAAGAAATAATGACGTAAGTTTTCATTAAAAATAAATGTAAGCGATGTATCCAGTGCTAACTTTCCGTTTTAAAAACTGTTCGCACCTTCTATGCATAAATTAAATTTTCTATTCTTGTCCAATATTAATATTTCAATTTATGTGTATTACTTGAATACTAATCATTTTTACTTACTAGATCTTAAAATCTGTTCGAGAAATTGATCCAAATTTACCATTCAAAATACAGCCTGTTGCGGGAGATATAACAGAAGATTATTTAGGATTAAATGCGGAGGATTTGGAACGTGTTATAGACTCAGTCAACATATTTTTTCATCTTGGTGCCGCTGCAGTATTTAACGCCCAATTTAAAATGTTAGTGACCAATGGTGTGACCAATGTGTGACCAATGCAAACAATGTAACGCACAAAATAAAGAATCTAAATGTAAGTGATTTAATATATCTATTTATTAAACCAAAGTATCGGACCAGACGAATAACTTTAAAACAAGGTATTCAGGCGATTACCAATGAATCTTGAATATAATAACGGAAGAATTAAGGATATATATATATATATATATATATATATATATATATATATATATATATATATATATATATATATATATATATATATATATATATATGTAGTGATCTAGATTAAACATTGTTATATTTACATTTTGTACATAGATCACTAAGCGATATGTTTTACCAGATGTTTTAAAAACAGATACATAAATAATTTTCTCTGACATAAATTTCAATAAAACAAGTTATCCTAATTTCAATTTATTTGTGTTATACTATTTAATAATAAAGTTTATTATATATAAAACTTTATATTGGTGACTCCGACGTACGTGGAACATTGCTGTGATGGAGGCGGAAGTAGTTACTGAGACCTTATTTCCTGTACAAGTCCCTGAAATGTCTTATATACGTGGAGACTTCAAGGTGCCTGAATTTTGGCCAAAAGATGCAGAGTTATGGTTTGCACAAGTCGACGCAGTTTTTACTCAGCAACGCATTACTCCGAATCTTCTAAATTTAATAAAATTGTGGCAGTTTTAAATCCACAATACGCTGCAGAAGTTCGGGATTTAATCCTTAATCCCCCTATGGACGTACCATATACTACGTTGAAGAATACTTTAATACGAAGAATTTCTTCTTCGGATAAAGAGAAAATACAACAACTATTCACGGTTTCTAAATTAGGTGATTCTAAACCTTCCCAACTTTTACGAAAACTCCGTCAATTAGTTGGTACCAAGTCTTTGGATGACACATTTTTGGAAGAGATTTTTGTTCAAAAATTGCCTATCAACGTCCAAATTATACTTGCTTCAAAGACTACCGCCTCCTTAGACGAAAAGGCAGATATAGCAGATCGAATTTTGAGTGTCACACAACCTTCAATTTCTTCAATGAATTCGGAAGCGCAAGACCTTCAGAATTTGAAAGAAGAAGTTGCTGAAATAAAAAAGATTTTATTAACAAGTAAACAAAAGGGCTTTTCTGGAGCTCCTACTTCCAGTTCGCTTTGTTGGTACCATCTTAACTTTGGAGATAATGCTCACAAATGCATTTCACCTTGTCAAATGGAAACGACTAGAAACAAACCTGAGGTTTTATCAGATGCACAACGTACTACTTACTTTGTACAAAAATTAAATTTACCTTCAATTTCTAGCCACGCCCTTAATCCACCTTCTACCCGTTTGTTTTATTTGATGGACAAAGTTTCTGAAATTCGTTTTCTCGTAGATACTGGAGCTGAGGTGAGTGTTATAAAAAGTTCCTTATGCGAGAAACGCCAAAAACAAGATTTCAAATTACAAGCAGTAAATAATTCATCAATTGACACATACGGTGAAAAGTTATTAAATTTAGATTTCGGGTTAGAGTCTACGTTCATTTGGAAATTTATAATTGCTAATGTTAAACACTCTATTATAGGAGCTGATTTTCTTATATATTTTAAACTACTTGTAGATTTGCCATCGAAACGCATTATTCTAGCATCAAAATTAGATTATTTCTCTACATCTAACTCTACGAAACATGTTTTAAATTCCGTAAATGATGACCAAAACATTTCCCATTTGAATGAATTTGAAATAATTCTGTCACATTTTCCAAATGTCACAAAATCGTTTGATTCTCAGCGTCAAACGATTCATAATACTAAACATTACATAATTACAAAAAATTCTCCTGTTTTTGCTGAACCAAGACCACTATGATAATAGGTCTGTTGAAATGAGTAAATTTGAACTAAAGTAAACTAGTGCATTTTTCTACACTAAAGCGTTTTATGAAATAAGTGCAGCTGTGTACACTCTGTTCGATGAAAACGAATTTGTGAACTAGTTCACACTATGTTACACTGAAACTACACCGACTAAAAAGGAGGTGCAAGATGAGTTCAGGCTACTAAGTGGGGATAAAATTTTAAAAACTATCATAACCAAATGTTACCTAACTTTTTGAGGGTATCGTATCATGATAAGTTATATATGTCAGATTATCAAATATGTTTATTTCTATGTTAAATTTAAAAAATTGTAGGCACTTGCACTATCCTGTCATTTGAAAAGTAAGAACTGGTGTACCATAGTGTACACAACAGAATAACTAGCTACACTGCACTACACCTAGTACATATTTCATCGAACAGACCTAATGATTATTGAACAGTTTGTAATAAACGTCTTGAATTTGTTCGTTTACAAGAGAACCTTCTCCAACAGAAATGAATAAGACATACTTAAATACCTTTTATAATAAACAATTCTCGTAAGCACTTGAAGTGTGCTGAGTTATTCGAATAATAATGTTGTTGCATTCTTTTCTCATTCGACAAGATTTCGTTCAAATTAACAACGGCCCTAAAACGTCAGTTCACGCGACTGTTGTCACTTCTGCTGATTGTGTCCTAGTGAAGTGGCAGCCAATAAATTTTTAAGCCCATGATTAGTTCGTCGTTCGATAATACAGTATGCGAATACATACCAGGGAGAAGCCATATATGTGTACAACTTGTAACAAGTCATTCGGTCTAAAATCAAATTTAGTTCATACGCGAACGCATACCGGAAAGAAACCATATTCGTGTACAGCTTGCAATAAAGCATTTCGCCGTAAATCAACTTTAGTTCTACATATGCGAACACATACCGGAGAGAAACCATAGTCGTGTACAAATTGCAATGTATCATTTAGCCGTAAATCAAATGCATCTAGTGTTTGGTTGTTTGTCTTGTTGCTTTGATCAAAAATTGTTTGTGACCGCATCTCCTCTAATTCTACCGGGTAGATTTTAACTAGAATATCTTTATTTTATGTTGTCGCAGCGTATTAACATTAAGAATGTCTGGTAAATATAATTTTTTTAAATCTTTCATTTACGGTCATAAATAATAAGACTACAATTAAGGATCATTTTTAAGATTCTTATTTTTTATTGTCGAGCAAGAGATAGAAAATTTTGATATTTTTACCAAACACATACATACATACATACATGCAGATGATTATATATAGTAATTAAGAATATTAGCATGTATTGGTATAAACGAAAACATTTATACAGATATTACATTAGTCTTATTGCTTAGTTATCATATTTATGTTTACCTTTTGTGAGAGTTAGTTCGGAAAAAAATATTTTCGTGAACTACTGCCATAAATTCTTCTCCATTTATATCAATCGCCAAATCACAACAAAATCGATATTCTTTGTCATTATATAAATTATACTAGGAACCGCAAATATTGGTTCCTATACATATGCGTGTTTTATTTGACATATATCCAATAATTTAAGTAAACCCTCACACATTTCGTGCTCACAAATACAACACAAATTATTTATTGAATTGAACAAATATTTATTAGAAGATACATTTTATTCAAATACATTACAGTTAATAAATTATAATTATTGTATAATTGCCCAGTTTGCAATTATCGCTTAAGTTCTATATATTCGGTATTACACCGCAAATGAAAAATGAACTAGTCTGTTTTGTTGAACGTATTGAACTCGTATTAATTAATTTAAATTGTACACGAGTATCACTTCATTGGGGTATGAGTTCGCGAGTGGAAATTTAAAGATGATTTACTTTTACATAATTTTGTACATACTGTACACGAATATGATTTCATTCCGGTATGCGTTCGCGTATGTAGATTTAAATTTGATTTCTTGCTAATTGACTTATTGCAAGTTGTACACAAATATGGTTTCTCTCCGGTTTGCATTCGCGTATATTGAACTAAAGTTGATTTGCGGCTAAATTTCTTATTGCAAGACGTACACGAATATGGTTTCTCTCCGGTATGCGTTCGCGTATGATGAACTAAAGTTGATTTACGGCTAAATGATACATTGCAATTTGTACACGAATATGGTTTCTCTCCGGTATGCGTTCGCATATATTGAACTTAAGTTGATTTACGGCTAAATGCTTTATTGCAAGCTGTACACGAATATGGTTTCTTTCCGGTATGCGTTCGCGTATGAACTAAATTTGGTTTTAAACCGAATGACTTGTTACAAGTTGTACACATATATGGCTTCTCCCTGGTATGTATTCGCATATGAGAAACAAGTTTAGATTTGCAACTCTAGGACTTGTTACAAACTGCACACTTATACTTTTTGATATGTATGCGCCTATGATTCACCAATTTAACATTTTCACTGAATGACTTTTTGCAAAATTTACACAAATATGGTCTTTCAGAAGATTCGATACAAACATTTTCTATTTCACCTTGGATCTCGAGATGTTGCCTATTTTTCGGCAGTACCTGCACGTGATCACTTGAGGTCATCTCAATATTTGCTGTTGGTATTTTAATTATCTCTGTCGATGCGACAGCATTTGTTTGTCTATATTGGTTGTTTGTTCGGTAGTTTGTTGATATAAAATTCGTATTTAATCTTTCTAGCACAACGCATGGATTCATGGAATTTAATGAGTGACCTGATTGATTCAATAGCGATTATTTTGATGGAATTTGAATAACATTGGACGTCTCAGAAATACTTTTATTTATATCAATTAAAAACAAAGAATCATTTAATTCGTTTTCCATTTCATTATTTACATCGGAGGTAATAATTACTAATTGATGGGATTGTAGATGAATTTCAGATGTTATTGCAATGTCTTGTTTATTAGCTGGTTCGTTGTACATTACAATGCTGTTTTTATAGTTTATATCATTTGGTATTTCAGCCTTTATTTCATGTTTAATCAAGTCTAATTCTTGGTCGAGATCTTCTTGCATTTCTGCCATTAATAATGGTGTTCTTAATGTTTTCGTTGGTTCGTAACTATAGTCATGAATATTATTGTTACTTTGATATTCCTTTGATTTAATTCGATGTTCTGCAGATAAGTCTCTGTTACTTAAAGTCAAATCGTTTAATAAAGCATTCAATTCGGGTTTAACTTGTAATTGTTTCTGTTCAATAAGAGTATTCATATTTTGACCGGGTTTCACTAAACTTGTTACTGTTAAGTGAGTTGCATCTTCTGATTTAGCGCTCCTTATACCATCGGTTATTGTGATGTCTGAAATATTTCTAGTATTGTCTGCCTCTTTGGTTTTGTGAATTATATTTAAATAAGCCTTGAACTTCTTATCCGACTCTCGAGATTTTATAACGAATTGATAGGACGAGTGTAATTCACCAAAACATTCGTGGCACATTTGTGTTGGTAGAACATCGTTGTCCCCAGAACACTAAAGTAAAACAAATTATTGTAAATACTTAAAATAATTTAGAATTTTTAGACCATTTATTTTTGATGTTCTATCAGCGTTGTAATTCGTAATTTATAGCGTAAATATCCAAATTAATATCTATTAGTTATGGTAAGCTTACAATATTTATATTACAGTGAATTATGCTGTAATTTAAGAACGTATGACCCAGCGGACGGCGCTTCATGAATATTTTCTATATTTTGCAAAATTTTCAATCAAACCTCAGGTGCGTACCACTCAGAGGCGTAAGTAAAGATTTCAGTGTCAAAGTTAGTTTTCGCGCCCCATCCTTCTTGCCAGGACGCTATGGGAGAGGTGTACGGGGAGGAAAACACCCCTCACCGAGAGAAAGTTGCACAAATGTCATATTATTCTTCTAATTTGCAACCCTTTACGTGATTTTTAAAAAAAAGTATAACATGTAATTACAAAAAAAAACTGGCGTGACCTTTACTCGATTTTCTTATATTATCAATAAATTGCTTTATTTGTTAAAAATTAAATCTAAGATTGCTATGAAACAATGCTAGGGAAACGTAAATGTAATAAGTGTTTTTCAAAAAGAGTACATATTTCAAAAAAAAAAAAAAGCTTCACATAAGTTGTTAGACATTTAAATATCTACAACTTATATTTATAATATATGAAAATAATTATTACTCTAACTCATGTCGTTAACGACATATTGAAAAAGTAGCAAAAGTAAACTAATACTTCCGGTTAAGATATGGTTTCTTTAAAAAGGAGGTTCCTTCTGGGTCCTATACAGGTCATAACTTAAATGATTTTTTATTTTATCAATAACAGACAGACAGATTATTTTGAAAATAGTCAGAAACGATTCGAGGATGGTTAAAACGTGTATTTTGCATTGAATACATCTTAGTTCGCCGTAAATATACAGAAGACCTAAAGCATTTGAACGTGTGTCTGTAACATAAGCAGATTAAAAAAAATCCTTAACACACTTTTTGTTTTCTCGTCGCTGGGAATTCAAAAAAATATATATAACTTATATATTTGCATGTAAGTCGTCGCTTGCTCGCTCATAAGACAAAAATTGTGCTCTCTACTCTTCTAAAGGTACTGGTGTGTTTTGAACCAAGTTTGCTAAAGATATATTTTGATATCCCATTTGAAACCACCCTCAGTTTCAATTCAATTGCATTTATAGTTCTGAAATTATAGGGCCGCAAAATTTGAAGCCTTCCTTAATAATGCCCTAAAATAAAATTCTCGAAAACTTTATTTCATGAAATAGAATTTCAAGAAATAAACTTGCAGCAATTTATGTTGTTCACACGGAAATAATTTGTCAATTTTATTTCAATTAAATTTATTTAAATGAAATTTATTGAAAATGTCAATATTGTGTTCGATAACAAATTAGTTTGAAGTCTGTGGCTGATAACTTGAATAATAATAAAAACCCCTTAACCAGAAAGTATTTTAATTGAGCTAAATACGTATTTCGACAACTAAGTTGTCATCATCAGTAGCAATGGGAGTATAACGTAATATCTCTGGCTAAGGCAAAAACCAAGAATGATGTGCTCTTTACCAGGATATCAATGTTACACTAACTTAAGAGCTAAGTATTACCTATATATATACTAATCAGCAGTTACGCTTGGTCAACCTAGGGAGACGTGTCTTCTAATAAACCATAAAGTGCAGATTTCGGTATAGGACCTTTGTCGGAGTTCATTATCTTATCTGAATTTTTAAAAATATATATGCTTTCCAAAGAATCTAATTCTTTATTTGAAGACACGGATCTCACTAGTTTTAAATTATCATTTGTAATCTGTAGAAAAAATATGTTGAGCTACACTAGACTTGTCAGAATGGTTATGTTTAAAATGGGCAATATGTTCTTTGAATCTAGTTTTAATTGCACGTCTAGTTTGGCCAATATACTTTTCTCCACATTCATCGCAATGGATTTCATAAATTCCGGACTTATCTTGATTTTCAATTTTATCTTTGGGATTACCTAAAAGATTCTTAATGGTGTTTTTGGAAGTATAGGAGATGCCGAAATTAAATTCATTGAATATGCCAGTTAATCCTTTGGTGGCGTATTTATGAAATGGGAGCTTAATATATTTTTGATTTTTGGATGATAATGAAGTAACAAGAGTCGTGGAATTTTTAATTATATGTTTTTGTTTTTGTTTACGTAAAATGTCATTGATAATCTTAGGAGAGAAACCATTGTAAGTGCCAATATTTCTGATGTATTTTAGTTCTTTATCATATTTATCCTTTGTTAAAGGGAAGTTTAACAAACGATGAATAAGAAAATTGATTGCCGCTATTTTGTGCTGATGACAATGATATGAATCTGAACTAATAAAACAAAAACAAAAAGACTGCTTTTACATGAAGGGAATAGTATTGTAATCTTAGACAAACAGGCATATTTTAATAGAGTCAAACAAATGATTACAGAAGGTCCTTATGAAAGACTATCTAAAAATCCACTAACTAAAATGATTAGTCAAACTAAATCCATTTTTAAGGAATGTCCTAATTTAATTACTCCGAACATAAAATTTAGATTAGATATATTTAATATGGAAATTAAAACTGTTATGGTACAGGAATAAATAAATGTCGGGATCATAATTGGTTAGATTGGTTCAATGGGCAATGTGAGTATAATGTCGATGATTGAGAATTATATACGTAAACTTAAAAATGTATTAATTTCATATTAAATGCCGCTGAAATGTCATAATAACAATAAATTTTGTGCTATAATAATTGCTATCGCTTTTAGTTTTGTATTTATTGTTGTGACCGGGCTCGCCGGAACGGCGAGCTGCTAGCACTGGCGCTAGCGCTAGCTAGAAAATGTACACAATATTGACGTAAATGCACGTGTAAACAGCTGTTTCAGCCATGATCATGTTCGCCATATATTACCACGTGATTTAAAACCGAACTCTGATTGGTCGAACGTGGAATTAAAATTACAAGTTTTAGGACAGGTTCTAATTTTAAAAATTTCAAGGAATTTCTGAAACAAAGTTTCAATTACGTCATTTGGAAGTTATTTGACAGAATTTAGAGTTGTAACAAAAGTGCACGCAACAAAATTTCCTTGAACTCGGAAAGTAGTCAGCTCTGTCAAACTGGCAGAGCCACATGAGCAGACCACAATGAAAATCATGCACCTTTTAATTGCTTATTTATTGCTAATTTATTACCCTAAAATTAAATTTATTGCTCCGACCGTTTTCCGGGAAATCGGGGTCAGCTAGCTTAACATCAAGCTAGCAGACCCCTATAAAGAAAACTATATTTTTGACAAAAAAAATATAGATACATTTATTGCAATTTTATTGCTAATTTATTACCCTAAAATTAAATTTATTGCTACGACCGTTTTCCAAGAAATCAAGGTCAGCTAGCTTAACATCAAGCTAGCAGACCCCTATCAAAAAAAAATTTTAGACAAAAAAAAATATTGATACATTTATTGCTATTTTATTGCTAATTTATTATCCCAAACTAAAATTTATTGCTCCGGCCGTTTTCCGAGAAATCGGGGTCTGCTGACTCAACATCAAGCTAGCAGACCCCTGTATAAAAGAAAATTTAGACAAGAGAAATATAGTTACAATTATTGCTATTTTATTGCTAATTTAATACCCTAAAATTAAATTTATTGCTCCGACCGTTTTCCGGGAAATTGGGGACTGCCAGTTTGACAGAGCTAAAGTAGTCGGGCGATTGGATTTAAACTGCGAGCGCGGATGCAAATGGGATACCAAATAATGTGTTCCAAATTTGTTTCAGATCGCTTCGGTACCTTTAGAGGAGTAGAAGACACATTTGGTCTTACAAGCAAGCGAGCGACGACTTACATCCAAGAATTTGAGTTATATATACGTTTGGATTCAAGACGACGCACAGTGGGGCCAAATCGCAAAAAGCTGGTCAAAAGTCGAAAAATAGAGTATCAATTTAGGGATTTATATATATATATATATATATATATATATTTATTTATATATATATATATATATATATATATATATATATATATATATATATTATATATTTATATATATATATATATATATATATATATATATATATATATATATATATATATATATATATATATTTATATATTATATATATATATATATATATATATATATTATATATATATATATATATAAATAAATTGTGAGGAGGTTTCTTTATGCTGACCTCTCACGCTTATGCCGCACGTCGCGTTTCATTTTGTTCGGGCGCCAATCAGTGAGGAAATAAGAACTTTGGTATAGGATAGTAAAAGGTGGGAAAGACGGTGATTCTTTCGACGTGCGGGCCCTGATAGCTTCTTGGGAGGCAGTTCCAGGTCGTTGAGAAAATAACAAGAGCGTAGTTACTATTCAAGACACTTTTTATTTGCTGGTTAGGCGATAAAACATAACAACAATAATAGACTAATAACAGAATAATAACAGAATAACACGGATTATTTACAGACTCGTAACGGAAACAGTACTAAATATTTAACAGAATAAACAGAATAAACAACGGATTATTTACAGACTTGTAACGGAAACAGTACTAATTGTTTAACAGACTAACAGAATAAATAACGGATTATTTACAGACTCGTAACGGAAACAGTACTAATTGTTTAACAGAATAAATAACGGATTATTTACAGACTCGTAACGGAAACAGTACTAATTGTTTAACAGAATAACAGAATAAATAACGGATTATTTACAGACTCGTAACGGAAACAGTACTAATTGTTTAACAGACTAACAGAATAAATAACGGATTATTTACAGACTCGTAACGGTAGCATTTACGTTTGTATTTTGCGTGTGTGTCTCGGTTAGGGAACCGGCCAAGAGGTGAGTGTGTGCGTGTGGGTCTCGACAATTGCGTATGTTGTTTAACCTCAAAATTGTGACAGTTTGAATTTACTGTCTGTGTTTTAGGTAAATAAAACGTGACTTCGTCACATCCCCCTCTTACTTCGCGGAACAAAAACAATAAATAAGTAATAATTAAAAAAAAAGAAATTTAAGGTTCCGGGGGCTGATAGTCAGGGTTGACTACCCGGGCGTACCGCACACCCCCTCCCGCCCATGGAACTAGCATGCGGTTCATGCGCAGATGGCGCTTTTTGGTGGGAAAAGAGGTAGTGTTCGGGGTAGCGGTAATTTTTGTAATGTCCTGTTCGAGACTTGAGCGGTGAACTTTCGGCTTGGGGGGTGTGTTTTTGTTTTCACCTATTGGTGACGTGTGTAGAATTAGGCAGTCGTCCTCGTCTTCCGGTAGCACATAGTTGGGCTTCCTCTCGGTTGCCGGTGGTCGTGTTGGTGGCCGTTTGACCGTCAATTTTCTACTTACCCTGGTTGATATTGGTGGTAGAGGGGCCTCGAAAACTGGTAGGATCCGTGGAGGTCCTCGTGGAGCGGGTTTTGCCAATGGAAAAGGCAAGATTTTGTTTATTAGGGACATATCTGCGTTGGATATGGGCGATAATTCTCTTTGGTATTTTTTTTTGGTGCTCGGTCTATTGGGTAACCTATTGAAAACAGAACCAAATAAAAGAAAAAATGATTTATTGATGATAAATTTTCAGGTCTTTTATGTGAATTCGCCGCAGCGACTTCCCCGTACTGTCTTCCAGGTCGTACACCTGGGCGGATACCCGGTTGATTACTGTCCACGGTCCTGGTGCGAGTTTGGCGGCTATTCCCTGAGTGGCAATTGAGAGAGGATGTTCTCTCCGAAGAACGAGATCCCCAGGTTGGAACTTTCTGGCCCGCCTCCGCAAATTATAATAATGGGCCTGTCCTGTAGCGGCTCGAGCTATATTTATCCGTGCCAACTGTTGGGCCTCTTGCAGAGCCTTCATTTTCTCCAAATTGTGTTGCGGAACACCTTCGTCTTGGAGAGCGTCGGAAGGAACCTTTTCGTACAGATTTGGTAACAACAGTTCGTTTCCAAAATTTAAGTAAGCAGGTGAGTAACCCGTACTTGTATGCCTGCACGAATTAATGGCAAGAATGAATTCTGGTAAATTCGCATCCCAAGTCTTGTGTCGGCCTTCACAGTATTGCGCAAGCATCGGCTTAAGTACAGGGTTTACCCGTTCCACGGGGTTGGCTTGCGGTGTGTAGGGCGGTGTTAGTTGTTGACGTATATTATACGCCGCTAGCGTTTCTCGAACCAATTTGTTGTTAAATTCGGTGCCGTTGTCGGTGATAAGTGTTTTTGGACACTCATATCGGCAAATTATTAATTCCAAAGCCTTTGTGATGGTAGCAGCGGTGGCTTTACGTAGAGCCCGACACTCCACCCATTTTGTCATGCGGTCTTGAAATACAACTATGTATTCGTGGCCGTTTGTAGTTCGTGGTAGTGGACCCACTACATCGCTGCTAACCACTTCCCATGGTTTCCCAATTTTGGGTGGTCCCATGACACCGTTGGTCATATTCTGCTCGGCTTTATATTTTTGACATGTCGGGCAGTTTCGCATATATTTTGTGCCGTCCCTAAACATGCCAGGCCAATAATAGCGCAACGCTAGTCTCGTTAGTGTTTTGGCAATGCCCATATGTCCAGCTTCGGGCCGGTCGTGACATTCGGTGAGCACTACGGTTCGATCATTCGTCGGGACGCAACGTTTCCACAACCGTTCTGGCTCCGTGTCAGAAAGATCAGTTGGATCCCAGAACTTGCGCTGTAATGTACCCTGTATGATGCGGTACTCTGATTGTTCAGTGGGCCTCAAGGTTACCTCTTGGAACTTTTGGTCATACCATGTACATCCGGTGGTGATGATGGCGAGAGCAGGCAAAGGTGTTGGCATTCGGCTGAGTGCGTCAGCTAATTGATTTAAAGATCCTTTTCGATATTCTACCTCGTAGTCGTACTGCTGGAGGAGAACGGCCCAACGTGCAAGACGACCGGTCGGATTCTGTAGCGTATTCAGCCATCGCAGCGCTTGGTGATCGGTTATTACCGTAAACTGGTAGCCTTCTACATACATCCTCATTTTCTGAATGCCCCAAACGATAGCCAAACATTTCTTCTCAATTATGGAATAATTCTTCTCAGCCGGATATAGGGATCGGCTTGCGTAAGCAATTACGTGCTGATCCTCTGGAACACCCTGTGTAAGAGCAGCTCCAATACCGTAATCGGATGCGTCGGTTTGAAGGCAGAATCGCTGACTAAAATCGGGACAAGCAAGTACTGGGGCAGTAGTTAGACCCGTTTTTATTCGTTCGAATGCACACTGCTGGTCGGGACCCCAACTCCAGGGTCGTGCTTTCTGCAGTAACTGTGTTAATGGTGCCGCTTGACTAGAAAAATCTGATACGAACCGACGGTACCAAGATGCGGCGCCAAGAAACTGTCGCAATTGCCGAACATTGTTTGGTGGAGGAATTTGCGTTATAGCCTCCACTTTCTCTGGATCAGTACAGATGCCATCTTCTGTTATGACGTGTCCTAAATATTTAATGGATTTTAGGCCAAACTGACATTTCTCGGGGTTTATACGTAGATTCGCAGTTCGCAGTCGCTGGAATACCTCCCGCAGATGTTGGATGTGGTCTGACAGCGTCTTACTTACGACTACAATATCATCCAGGTAAGCGAATGCATGCGGTTCCATTTCTGGTCCGATAACACGATCTAGTAGTCGTTGGAATGTAGCCGGTGCGGCGTGCAATCCAAATGGCATTACCCGAAACTGGAAAAGACCGCGACCCGCTACCGTAAAGGCGGTAAGTGGTCGACTGGCAGGGGTGAGTGCAACTTGCCAATAGCCATTCTTGAGATCAATAGTTGAGAAATATTTGGCGGGTCGGAGTTTATCCAGAATCGCGTTGATATATGGAAGGGGATATGCATCTTTTTCTGTAACTTCGTTTATTTTACGAAAATCAATGCAGAAACGTGGTTTCCCATCTTTCTTCCGTACGATAACCGTTGGTGAGCTCCATGGACTACTAGAAGGTTCGATGATTCCATTAATCAACATTTCATTGACCTCTTGGTCAATTACTTGTTGCATTTTGGGGTTACGCGGCATGTAACGCTGCTTAATCGGCAGATCTTGTTTCAGACGTATCTGATGTTCCAGTAACGGAGTGACCCCCGTTAGTTTCTTGAATTGAGACAATTCTTTCGTCAGGAAATCAGCTAACAGGTCGGACTCGCTATGTTTTGCTGCATGAGTTTGCGTCATTGGGTTTGCCGGATTTTCCAAAACGGTTTCGGAACAAGTTTTATTTTGCAGCGGATTTTCCAGAATAGTTTCGGAGCTAATTTTGTTCTGCAAAACGGCAATGGATGTAGAAGGTTGACTGAATGAAATACGACGCTGCCATGGATGAATGGACATCTTGAAAGCTTGGATGATGTCCATACCTATGACCATTCTTGTAGATAATGTAGGCAAGCATAACAAATTTACTTGCTTCCAAATTCCTGCGATTATGCACCCGACAGTAATGTTTCCGGTGATATGTACTGTGCTACCATCCGCCAACTGGGCTTGAGACAAAGCGTTCATTTCCTGTGTTTTCATCACATCTTGACACCTGTGGGTGATTTCTGCGTTTATATACGACTTAGTGGCACCCATGTCAACCAATGCGTCGATCTCATGATTGTTGACTAGGACAGTGAGATACAGTCGTTCATCCCCTGTTTCGCGACACTCTACTGAAGGGAGAGCGCACGCTTCGTTTCTATTTACAGGTTCTATGCTTCGAAGCGGAACCTTCCCTGTGATTGGTTGCCCCGGTTGTCGTTTCCCGACTCGTTGAGTCCGCAGCAATTCCGAGTTAAAACTTCACAACGGCCACATGTTGAACAAAACATCCTCTGGGGATTTGGGCATTTAATGCGGAAATGTCCAGTTTCTCCACAGCGCCAACACATCTGTCTGTTTAGTTCTACTCTTCGTGCCTCCGGTTGCGGCACAACTGTGTCTACAGCTGCAATACGAGGAGCACGATGGTTCTTGATATCTTTTTGCAACCGTTCGAAATTCTCGATTTCTTGGATTAATTCCCGCACGTTTTTGAAATCACGGCGTTTTATTTATTGCCTATAATCTGGTAACAGGTTGTTGTAAATCCGAAATAGTGTTTGCTCCTCCGACATTCCACCATGACGCCGAATCTTTGTTTGGATATCAATTATATATTCGCGTCCTGTTTCTTGTGATTTTTGCCTCCGATTTCCAATTTCTTCTTCCAATCGCAACACATAATCCGCGGGTAAATAATAGGCTCGGAAATCAATTAAAAAGTCTTCCCAGTTGGACCACAGTCCCCTGTTATTCCTGTAGTACAGCAATGCAGACCCTCGTAACAGCTCCGATAAAGCTGTTAGTAACAGATTAGCGTTGATGCCATAGCTGTCCTTCAACTCCGCCAATCGTTCTAAGAACGTGACTCCGTCAGTTTTCCCGTCAAAGAAAGTGTTCCACTTTCTCACAGACTCGCAAATTGTGCGGGTCCGGTCATTTGATGCGCCTGCCAATTGTGTCATCGGTCGCATGCAGGCAATTGCTACGTTTGTAGTAGACTCTGTTAAATTCGCAGCAGGTTCGGCACCAGCGTCTGGCTCGATATTTATAATAGTTGATGGTCCTGTCAGGGCGATGTATTCGTTCGGGTTCTGCGGCAGTTTGTGTCGCAGATATTGGACCATCCGCTGTCGGAGCTCAAATGCGCGTCCAGCTGTATCTAGCCCGCGTTTGTTTAATTCATCCATTAACGCAAACTTGCGCAGTTTGTATACCCAGGAAACAGTGGTGTCCTGGGCATCTTCCTCCTCATGTCCATATTCATCTCCTGATTCCTTATCAGACATGCTTCTTTCTCAAGCGTCCCTGTTCGGGCGCCAAATTGTGAGGAGGTTTCTTTATGCTGACCTCTCACGCTTATGCCGCACGTCGCGTTTCTTTTTGTTCGGGCACCAATCAGTGGGGAAAAAGAACTTTGGTATAGGATAGGGAAAGGTGGGAAAGACGGTGATTCTTTCGACGTGCGGGCCCTGATAGCTTCTTGGGAGGCAGTTCCAGGTCGTTGAGAAAATAACAAGAGCGTAGTTACTATTCAAGACACTTTTTATTTGCTGGTTAGGCGATAAAACATAACAACAATAATAGACTAATAACAGAATAATAACAGAATAACACGGATTATTTACAGACTCGTAACGGAAACAGTACTAAATATTTAACAGAATAAACAGAATAAACAACGGATTATTTACAGACTTGTAACGGAAACAGTACTAATTGTTTAACAGACTAACAGAATAAATAACGGATTATTTACAGACTCGTAACGGAAACAGTACTAATTGTTTAACAGAATAAATTACGGATTATTTACAGACTCGTAACGGAAACAGTACTAATTGTTTAACAGAATAACAGAATAAATAACGGATTATTTACAGACTCGTAACGGAAACAGTACTAATTGTTTAACAGACTAACAGAATAAATAACGGATTATTTACAGACTCGTAACGGAAACAGTACTAATTGTTTAACAGACTAACAGAATAAATAACGGATTATTTACAGACTCGTAACGGAAACAGTACTAATTGTTTAACAGAATAACAGAATAAATAACGGATTATTTACAGACTCGTAACGGAAACAGTACTAAATATTTAACAGAATAACAGAATAAACAACGGATTATTAACAGACTCGTAACGGTAGCATTTACGTTTGTATTTTGCGTGTGTGTCTCGGTTAGGGAACCGGCCAAGACGTGAGTGTGTGTGTGTGCGTCTCGGTTAGGGAACCGGCCAAGACGTATGTATGTGTGTGTGTGCGTCTCGGTTAGGGAACCGGCCAAGACGTGTGTGTGTGTGCGTCTCGGTTAGGGAACCGGCCAAGACGTGTGTGAGTGTGCGTGTGTGAGTCACACTAACAAATTATGAAAAGCTCACCGGTTACAGGTATACATGGTAGTTCGATGTTTTCTACCTCGACGGAACGGCGGCGTGCTCTGGGTCTAGAGGCTCAGGGAACTGAGGCTCGAACAAGACTGACTTTTTTCTCAAATCGGGGCTGCTTTTATATGGTTTTTAGGGAGACAATTGCCGATCATCCCCAATAGGAATCGTCCACGTACCAGAGACGATGTCATTATTATCCAATAGCAGACCGGTAAAACATGGATATTTCATTGTTTCCAACGCCGACGTGGTTAATGTTTAAACACAAAAATATTTAATATAAAGTTATTCTATTGTTTATTGTTAATTTAAATATTTCCCGCACAAACACTATTTTTAGTTCCATGTCTAGGGACTTTTCATTCCCCTAGTTGGTGAACACGCGTATGTTGTTTAACCTCAAAATTGTGACAGTTTGAATTTACTGTCTGTGTTTTAGGTAAATAAAACGTGACATCGTCACAATATATATATATATATATATATATAACTTAACTTTCTCAATACAACAACTCAGTTTAAACAAAGATTTATTTGTCTATTATTACATTTGTTCTGCTGCTGGTTACAATCTGAACTGTATCTTACTATCTAGTTACATCTTATATCAAGTACGTAATTGTCTATGTTAGCAGTTTTGAGAAGAGTGGAACACTATAACTCCTCCCTCCTTAGAATTGAGCCCCTCCTGGAAGTTGAAGTTCTATGTCTTCTGGTTGGATTTCGGATGGTTTCTTCCTAGAAGCGGCCCTTTTTGTTTTTATCCATTTTAGGGAAAAGTACCCAGCAGTGATTACGATTATAATGTATATCAACAGAGTCCAAATACTGGGAATGTAAATGTTGATAGGTTCTTCTCTTATTGGGACGATTGGGTTGATGGAGATATCGTTCAGTTTTAAAGGATTAAGGTTAATAGAGAAGTTTGTGATATGATGTGGTTGGATTGTGAAATCTATTTTGGGTAATAATAGAGGATGACCTTGGGTATTACTTAAAAAATATAATTTTTGTTTTTTAAAATAAACTTCACAGTTGTCCTCGTTGTTAATTAAGTAGATTCCTATTAATGGCTTGATGGTAGTTTCCTTTTGACATTTAATTTCGACCTTTTCTTCTTTAGGGAAGACCCCCAGGTATTTGTTGAGTTCTGGAATTACTTCAACGTGATTTCTTATTAAATTTAATTTTGTGTAATGACAGTGGCTTGAAGTTTGTTCTTCAAATATTTCTTCTTCACAGTTCGCAGGCAGGTGGCCGTGATATTTGTTGGGACATTGAAAAATCTTTGCTCGTACACATATGTCATTTAAGGGGATAATTTCTTTATCGGATTTTAAAAGATATTTTGTATTGGGAATAATTGTAACGAAATCTGAACCATATCTTGTTGGAATAGGATACAAATAATATAATTCGAAATTCCTTTCGAAATTAATGGGGGTGGAAATAAAATAAATTATTTGTGTACTCTTCACCTTGCAATTAATTTTTAATAGAGATTCATAATCTAGTAAATTTTCTTGTATGGGCTCAAATGGCAGTTGTGCAGGATAGAAGTTGGATATTTTCTTAAGTTCTGATAATAATTCCAAAGGGGGTATTATACTAGGGTGTAAGGTGCCTAATTTGCAAAAGGTGATGGAGTTCTCAACGTCTTGTAGAATATTGAGGACAGATCTATACAATATAATTAATTGATCGTATATATTTTTTGCATAAAGAATATCTTGAAAATGCATGTTATTTATTATTTCTGAAAGTTGTAAAATTTTGGATTTTAAAATTTCTTCGTTATGTTGGATATCTATAACAGTGTTATTGAAAGTTGTGATAATTTGTTGGTTTACTGAATACGCTAATTTAATTTGGTTTCCTAAATTATGCTCATTTTCTTGCATATGTACTAGCATTTCATTATATCTTCTACCATCTTCAGCATCTAAATTTCCTGTTATGGATTTGAAAATTGACCCCAATCCATCTATGAGGCCACGTTTGTTTCTGTAATTTACGTGAAGTCCGATGTTAGTAATTTTAGTGTCTATGCTAGTTCGGGTGAATTCTAATATTTTATCATAATTATTGAGTTCGTGGAGATACTGCGTATTATTAGATATTGTTGATTTTAACGATGTGTATTGAGTATTTAAACTGTTATACTGATCAAGGAGAGGTTTGAGATTATAGTAGTGTATAAATGTGTGTGTGGTTTTTTCAAGTTTAGCTGGTCCAAGGTTGATTGGAAGGATCCCAAGGTTTTCTGTTATGTTTCTGATAATTGTTCCTCCCCCAAATGCGAACAACCTGGAAGTGATTCAAACCTATAAGTTATTTCTCGAGGGCGTTTTATATTGGATAGGTGTGTTTTTTCTACTGTATTGCCATGCGTGGGTTTAATTTTGCCAGTTTTGAGTCTTTTATTCAAACTTGTTAGATTTTCGCGTTTGAATTTATTTTTAGTTTTTTGTTGTTTTTGTTTATTTTTAATATATATTGTATTTGGAATGTCCGGTACTTCTTCTCTAAATTCGTTAAATTTGCCAATGACTTTTTCTTTATTTTGTTTTAAATTATCATTAATTTTTGTGTAAAGCAATTTGGTTTTATTTCTATGGCTTTCTATATAATTATTTATAAGTTGTTTTTCTAAATCGATATTGAAAGGCGATTCTGTATTTAAATGACCAGTAATAATTTCATATGGTTTTAATTTTGTTACTGAATGAATTGTGTTATTGTATGCCAAAATAGCGTAATTTACTTTGGATTCTATGGGTTCAGTTTTGTATTCTTCTTGGTTATTAAACAGTCGGATGTGTTCGATGAGTGTGGAATGGAAACGTTCTATTATACCGTTTGAATCTGGATGCTGTGAACTTATGAAATGAATGTCGATCTTATGTAACTGTAAAAGTTCCTTTACAACAGAATTTTTGAATTCTAGTCCGTTATCCGAAATGATTTGTTCTGGTATACAGTGGTGTGTGAAATATTTTACTAAATTGTTAGCGACTTCTATTCCTTGACCGGAATTTAATTTATACGCTTGGGCATATTTGGAAAAGGAATCCACAATAGTTAGGAACTTTGCCTTTTCCAAAGTAATACTATCAATATGTAAAATGTGGAAGGGTTTAGTGGCTGTAGGTGTGATGTTCAATTTTAATTTTAAGGGTTTTCTGTCATATTTTGTTATTTGGCATATTTCGCAGCTGTTAATGAATGTTTGAATAGATTTTCTTAAGTTGGGCCAGTAGTAATGGTTTTTTATACGTGTTTCAGTTTCGTCAATGCCTCGGTGATTGGTTTTACTGCTATGGTGGTTATTTATTATTCGTATGATTTCTTCTTCTTCGGTGACATCGGTTAAATATTGTGTACATTTAATAAAATTTATTTGAGAATTTTTAAAATAATTTTGAAGTATTAGGTTTAATTTTACATATAATTCGTTTGTGAAATAGATATGATATTTTACCTTGGGAACAATGTATTCTTTAAGGAAAGTTTTCATTTCGTTTTCATAATTATTTTTTGAAAATTCGACCAACATTCTTTGCTTTGTATTGTTATATAATTTCATGATTTTAGGATGCGTTGGGTTATATTCGACTTCTGATATTATTATTTGGTTTTTGCCAAAGTTAACTGGACACTCTACAATCGGGATTCCGGTGACATCGCTCTCACTTGGTGAGTCATCATTGTTTATCTCTGTAGGTTTTCCATCACCTACCTCAACAGCTAGAGATCGTGTGTCATTGTGGTTTTGATTATCATTATCTGATTCGTTTAAATTTAATTCAAATTGAGAACTAATACGATATTCGAAAACTGTTATTAATATGTCGGTGTTGTGAAAAATGTATTTTAGCATTAATTTGACTTCGTTCCAATTTAATTCATCGTTGCCACAAGCTATTTTTGGTATGCTCAAATTTGTAATATTTTGTTTTAAACAAAATTCTTTTAATTTTAAAAGTGTGTAGAATAGCCCTTGTTTAGTTGGTTTATTAAAATATTTTTCTTTTGTTATTAAATAGATTAAAAACCTGTTGTGATATTTTAAATAAACTAAATTATGAAGTTGTGGATTTTGGGCTCGTAGTTTATCAATGTTATTAAATCTAGATCTGAATATATTGGCTATTCCGGACGACATTTCTAAATCTTTGCTCACGCAATGAGCTAGACTAGAGTCGTTTGGTGCATTAAATAAATCGCCAATTACTTCAATAATATTATTTCTGCTAAAGTTTTGACTTTTATTATTTAAATAACTTTGAAATATAATTAAGGGTGAATCGTCATCTAAATTTTTTGATAAGTTTTGTTTTTTATTATCGTCCTTTGGTGGCATACGGCTGAGTGCATCGGCATTAGTGTTTAGCTTGCCCTTTTTGTAGATTATTACGTAATCGTATTCCTCGAGTTTGAGGCGCCATCGAATTAGTTTTTGGCTACATTGTTTTAGTGACATTAACCACTGTAGTGGTCTATGATCCGTAAAAATTTTGAATTTGCGTCCGAAAAGGTATGGCCTAAAGTACTGGGTTGCCCAAATGATAGCTAACAGTTCTTTTTCTATCGTTGAATAGTTTGTCTCGGTTTCATTGAGTGTTCTGCTAGCGTAAGCTACAGGCAGGTCATTGCCAAGGCTGCCTTGAGATAACACGGCACCTATCGCGACATTGCTGGCGTCACACGTCAGGTTAAATTCTTTGTCAAAGTCCGGATATTGCAGTAGCGGTTCGTTAGTCAATAAAGTTTTGCAAAATTCAAAGCATTGTCTGTACTCTGGGTTGTTAACGTCAATTATTGCGTCCTTTTTTAAGCACTTTGTGAGGGGTTTGGTTAATTTTGCGAAATCTTTAATAAATTTTCGATAGTATCCTAGTAGTCCTAGAAAACCTTTAATTTGTTTACAAGTTTTGGGGATCGGATAATTCAGAATACATGATATTTTATCTGGATTTGGTTTCACACCTTCAGGTGTTACAATATGTCCGAGATAAGCTACTTCTGTTTTTAAAAATTCTGATTTATCAACCTGAATTTTGAAATTTGCTTTTCTCAGTCTTTCGAGTACTAATTTCAGATTATTTAAATGTTCTTGTAGGCTAGTGCTAAAAACAATTATGTCATCGAGATAAACGAGACATTTGTCGTGTGTTAGTCCGCGTAAAATATTGTCCATGACTCTTTGGAAGGTGGCGGGCGCGTTTTTTAGTCCAAATGGCATACGTAAAAATTCGTAGTGCCCGTCTTCCGTATTAAATGCTGTTTTAGGTATGTCTTGTTTGTCCATTTCGATCTGGTGAAATCCAGATGCCAAATCAAGTGTCGTAAAATACTGACAACGTCCGAGTTTGTCTAAAAGATCGGTAATGTTGGGTAACGGATATTTGTCGCCAATAGTTTTTTCGTTTACCTTGCGATAGTCTATGACTATGCGCCATTTCTTTTTGCCGGATGCATCTGTCTTTTTGGGTACTACCCAAATAGGGGAGGACCACGGGGAGTTGGAAGGCCTAATAATGTTTTGCTCTAACATTTTATCCACTTGATTTCTTACTTCTTCTCTATGAACATTGGGGTATCTGTACGATTTAGTATACGTGGGTATTTCATCTTGAGTTTTAATACAGTGTTTTATTTGATTAGTTAGGGTTAACTTTTGCTCATCAGAATAAAATATGTCAGGATAATTTCTAAGTAATTTAAGAATAGCATTTCGTTCTTCGGAATTCATATGTGCGGTTCTAATTTTGGAAAAATCAAAATTGTTTTTTGCAACATGTGTTATATTTAGATTTGGACTGTTATATGTTTCATAATTATCAAATGTTTCTGTTATAATTGGTTTCAGAAAATTGAAATTAATTTCTTTGTCGGATGAATTTACAATAGAACATAATGCATGGTAGTTTTTTGCAACCGTAACGCACTCTGGTATTGTCAAATGTTGCGTTTTAATTTGTGGTATTAGTATAGTTCCATGTTCGGTATCTACTTTGATTTTAATTAATTGTTCAGAATTTGGTTCTACAACAGTTTCACTTAAAAATGATATATTGTTTGTATTGGTGTTATTTACAATTTTATGGTATTGTATGCCAATTTTCGCGTGTGGCGTTATAATTAAATCATTATGTGTATCGATCAAAATTTTTAAGATTTTTAGATTATCCATTCCTAAGAGTAAGTCGAATTGTTCATGGAAATTGAAAAGGTGATACTTAAGATGCGACAATTCTTTATCTTTGTTATTAAATACTTTTGAAATAGGAACTCTTGTGCTATGCTGCTCGGTCGACGAGCCGTGAGCTGTAGTAACTTGAAACGGGTCTTTGCGGATAGAATGTTTATAATGTTTAATTGCAATTTCTGGTTTAATAAAAGACTTTGTACTTCCTGTATCAATAAGAATTTTAAGATTATGTTCGGGGGTAATAATGAAAGGAAGTTGGCTTTGATGGTTTGTGAGATTTAATAATTCGATAGTTGGGAAGTGTCGTAGATCGGGGCTGTTTCCCGAAAAAAACAATTATCGGATTGTTCCGGAATGTGATAAGCGTCATTTATTAAATTTTGATCAATTTGTTCTTGTTCATCATGACTATAGGATTCTAAATTGGTAACAGGTTCCGTGTCTTCAATATTAGGTAGTTCTTCTGATACAAGGTTCGATAAATTTGGTCTGAAATGATTTTGCCTGAATGGACTTTGTCTCTGGAATGACGGATTACCTCTAGGGCTATATTGTTGAGTGTTTCTAGTAGAAATACCCATCGGAGTAGAATTTGGATAATTTTCGCTGGTGGATGGACCTTGGTTATTGTATGGACCGTTATTTCGAGGTGTAATCATTGCCTGATTATAAGGGCGTACCGCAGTGTTGTTTGGTTTGTAATTTTTTGGAAAAGCATTATTCATGTAATATGTTGGTCTAGGAGTATAATGATTTGTGTTGTGTACAGGTGGTTTATAGTTTGGTCTAAAATTTGTTGTGTTATTACTCTTAGATGGTTTGGCGATATGTTCGAATTGAAAATCGTTGGCTAGCATGCCCAACGCAGCGTTTAAATTAGAAGGATTCTTCGCTCTCATAAGTTGACCTATAGGTTCTTTTAAACCACGTAGCAATATGCGTAGAGCATAATTTTGAAAGTACTCATTCATAACGGTAGCTACATTTGGTGTAGCGTGGGTAGAAATATAAGAGATTTGTAAATTTAGAGTTTGTTGTAATCTTCCGTAAAAATCAAAAACAGTTTCATTTGGGTTTTGCTTAAGTTCAGTCATTTCTATATTTAAGGTGAACCAATCGCGTTTATCCGCGAACGCGTTTAATAATGCGTCTTTTAAATCGTCCCATTTTTTAATTGTACAGCTTGCGATGTTAATCGCAGCGTCGCCTTTAATTTTAGTAATTATACTATTCATAAGGTACTCGTTTTGGAAATCAGTTGCATCGGTGGCATTATAAAATTTTGATACGAGTTTTTCGCAAATATTAATAAAACGAGGGAGTAATTCACGCTCGCCATGGAATTCTGGCAGCATATCAAGATATTCTTTCTTTAGAACTGCCATATTTAATAGGGATGGTCTTAGAACAATATTTGGGCGTAAATTAATGGATTGTTCGATACTATTATCAAGATCTGGTTCAGATTCTGTATTCGAGCTTGACTCGGAATTAATAGGAATTTTCTCGCGATATGACATATGTGACTTACAAGAATATTAATGTCCGCTTCATGTGCCTTGAAGTCGTCCACGAGGTTCAAGATGACAGCCGAAATTCTCTGATATTCGCTCAGGTGATGACGGGAGTCAATTCTTGATTGCTGCAGCTCTCAATTGTTGTCTGGCTGGTTGTTGGAGAAGTTTTCTTTTTTCTTATTTTTTCGATACCCAATTTAATCACTAATGTGAACCAAATTATGTGCGTTAATTTGTATTGGGTATCCTACCGACTGCGCCACTTAACTTTCTCAATACAACAACTCAGTTTAAACAAAGATTTATTTGTCTATTATTACATTTGTTCTGCTGCTGGTTACAATCTGAACTGTATCTTACTATCTAGTTACATCTTATATCAAGTACGTAATTGTCTATGTTAGCAGTTTTGAGAAGAGTGGAACACTATAACTTATATATATATATATATATATATATATAAATATATAAATATATATATATATATATATATATATATATATATATATATATATATATATATAATATATATAATATATATAATTATATATATATATATATATATATATTTTTTTTTCTTTTTTTTTTTTTTTAATTGAATTGCGGATCGACATCTAAGGTCATTACCGCTTGTAAATGAAGTTCAAATATATAGAAAATCGGATTTTGTATATCAAGAAAAAACAATGAATTATAAAAAATGAACCAATTAGGAGAATATAAAATTAGAGATAATATCCAGTTTGAGTTTAAATATACAAAATATATATATATATATATATAAATAGAAATGCTCACATATACGAGAGAAAACGTTGCACAATTTAAAATGTGCAAGCACCACTAAAGAACAGTGCTCTGTGAAGAAAAAACGAAAATATCAGCTTTATCATAAATAAAGCGTAAAGAAAGATGTTATACTTCCTCATATGTAGAAGAATATTGCACAGTTGGCATGTGCAGAAACCAGTCAAGAACTGAGGTCTTTTGTAGAAACCACAAAAACTACAGCCTCGTCTTCTAAATAGTGCGGAATAATAATAAATAAATAAAAATGAAATGGTAATTGGAATATTTACTTTTATGAAACGAGAAGAAAAGCAGAGAACCCTTCAAATTTGCGCAAACAAATCAGCTGCTCTCAGAAATGAGAGCACTTTACCAATGCTTGTTGCATTATTGCATAAAAAAATCTCCATGGGACCCTCAATACCAGCATTGCGACGATGCAAATTGTAAGTAGGACAATGCTGGAATATATGTTCGAGAGTGAGCCTGGAGTTACAATTGGAGCAGAGCGGTGGTTGTTCTCCCAGTAACAAATACAAGTGTGTGAGACAAGTATGGCCTAATCTCAGACGAGAGATGACTTGCTCACACCTTGTTGATATCCACCGCTCAACTGACAACTTTACACGTCGCAGTTTGCTCGTGGATAAATTCCACTCCTCCTGCCATAACTTAAGACAATGCACAGTCACAGACCTCCAAACATCATCAGTGCGCAATGGATGACGGACAACGTAGTTGCCGTTGGCTGCTCCAAGAGCAGCTCGGTCGGCGCAGTGATTGCCGGGTATCCCAGCATGTCCAGGTATCCACATTAGTACGACATCTCTCTCGAGCTCCCGTATCCTATGAATTTCTTCGCGGATGTCCAAAACGGTTGGATCAGTAGAAAATCTGCTAACAATGCCTAAGATGGAACTTAGGGAATCAGTACAGATGAGCAGGTGACGATGCTCATCGATAGATTGACGGGAGTGTAGAGAATTCCATATAACTCGGCAGTGTACACTGAGCATATGGGTGACAGTGTGAACGACTGGGACACGCCGTCAGTCACAAAAGCGCAGCCTGTACCGGAGTCTGTCTTGGAGCCATCAGTAAATGTGTGCTGAAAGTCTGTGTACTTTTGCAATTGAATGAAGTATTCAATCAAGTATATGGCATTAATTTGGTCAGCTCTAGGTTTGTCGTTAAAGAAGGGGATGCCCAAGGAGGGATGTTGGTAAAAATTTTCGATGTAACAGACCCTTGGTTGTCAACGATGGTATTTAACAACCTTGAAAGTTTCAGTGCAAGCGGATAGAGATATGTTGCGCTATTAGTATATAGGTGGGTCACCTCTGGATTGTTGAAAAAAATGGAATGGTTTATATGCTGCGTGAGCGAAAGAACTTTGCAGACGTACCTCAAGCCAAGTTTGATGTACCTTATATGAAGTGGCGGTACACCGGCTTCACAGTGAAGGCTTGGAATTGGGGTGGTCCTGAACGCACCGGTGACTGTTCGAATGCCAGCATTATGTACACTATCTAGCTTCTTCAAGTGATGAGGACTAGCAGTATAAACAATGATAGCACCGAAGTCTATTCTGGACAGAACCAGACTGACGTATAGGCGCAACAAAGAGTCCCTATCGGCTCCCCATTTTGTGGAGGCAATGCACTTGATTGCATTCAATGACTTTCGGCACTGCGCAGTGACCGTGTTGATTTGTTTCAGCAATAAAAACCGTCGGTCGAAAATTATGCCCAAGAACTTCACCTCGTCCACTATCCGTACTGGTCTGTCGTACAGCGTCACAACAGGACAGTTGTGTGCTTTACGTAGACGACAGAAGTCGATAGCACAAGTTTTCTCCGCAGAGAAACGAAAACCACGGTCGGAAGCAGCCATAGATACTAGGTCAACAGCTTGCTGTAATCTCTCCTGACAGAGAGCGAGAGATTGGGACGAAGTGAAGATCGTGAGGTCGTCTACATAGAGACAGTAATCAACAGTATGCGGCAGGTTGGAAACAATGTCATTGATTGCAACCAAGAATAGAGTTACACTAATAGAAGAGCCTTGGGGAATTCCGTTTTGCAACGGAAAAGAGATAACCAAATGATTGATTAACAAATGTTTATTATTATAAAATTCAGATTTTTAGATTATTCGAATGGTTTGAAATGATTGAAAGTGAAATACAGGGCTTCCACAGCAACTTTGTATACAAAAAATGGATTGTGGCCAACGCGGGACTTTCTTTTACGTAGTTTTCATCAATATTTATTGATTATAAAAATATAATATTAGGAAATAATAATCCAACAGAAACAATATGAAAACTAAGCTTACCTTATATAAATGAATGGGTTGAAAATTATACCAATACCAATTTGTAATGATTTTGAAGTACTAACTATCAAAACTAACCAATTCGTCTAAGTAACCGTTTATGCATCCGACCAAGTTTTGCCTTGTCGTTGCGATTTTTTTGGCATGTAATTGAACTATATGCTCTTCCCTAACGTCAATATCTGGAACTACTATTAAAAATGAAACCTAATCAATGGACACTCACAGTTTACTACGTCAATTTGTCCTGTCAGCCTTGATCTTGTATTCTTTGGTATATTTGCATTTAAACTGTTAATTTCTTTAAAATACCATTTTTCTAATTTATTTAAATATTGGTCCCCTCTATTCTAATAAATTAACTAAAATAATAAAGGTATCTGTATTACCCAGACTAGGCTGACCATCTGTGTTCCTATGTTATAAGCTTCGCCCATGCGCTATGCCATAAAGTTGAAATATTCACGTAGGACCATGCGTCGGCAGTTGACGTGGCATGGTGGAAAAGTTAGCGTAAACACTACATAGGTTTTCTGTATATCCATCTTTTGTCGGCGGAGCGCATATGCGAAGCATTATAGAGATATTGGAAATAGAACAAAAAATGCATAGTGTAAAGATGCTCCTTCGGTTTGTTAAGTTTTAAATTTCACAATTTAACGTTTGACTGTATTTGTTCAAGAGCGTTCTCAGGAAGATACACACACAGACGTCATTCCGAAAATAGTCACATTCGATTCAGGGAAGGTCAAAACGTGTATATCCGTTGAAATCTCGAGTTTGAAATTTTTCATGATTACAAGACTTACTTATTACTTTGTAAATGAAAATAGAAACACATATTTGCTAGTTGACAATTGAAAAAATAAAAAGCACACCTTCTTACATATGGGGAACTTTTCTATAAACTTTAGCCGAAAAAAAAAAAAGGAAAAATTGGTTTCGAGACAATGAAGTTGTTGTTAGAACTTTGACGAATTTTTAGCGTCTTTAATACTTTTAATACATTTATGACATGAATAGTGAATAAAATTTTAAAATAGTGATCGATTTCGGAAAGAGTGAATAAAAGTGGAAATAGTGAATGCGTGGAAGCCCTGGAAATATCTTGAATTTGCTTGTGTTCAATTCCAAAAGAAAATATTTTCGTGCGACTACGTTCATATTTTTCGCGCTATTTTAACGGCTACTTTTTAAGCCGATTCATTTAACCATGTTTTGAAAACTTTATCCTCAGTAATAATGGTACTGATAATAGTAATGATAATTGGTCAGTATAGAAGCACCATTTAACGCAATAAATAAGTATGAACTACGATTAATTAAAGTACATACCTTTAACGATGTGATGCAAGTAAATATGTCAGCCACGCACATCTCTATTGAATACGGATCGTTCAACGATTTCATATCTTCCGCATTTCTTAAACATGATATGCACACTTTAACACCGAAATCAACTTTATAAAGATCGCACATTTTGTTTAATCAACTTAACACTATTCCACTGACACTCCCAAATTGTGTGCTAAACCAAGGGCGCTATGATCTATAATTA
Organism: Leistus spinibarbis; assembly: GCA_933228885.1. NCBI lineage: Eukaryota > Metazoa > Arthropoda > Insecta > Coleoptera > Carabidae > Leistus > Leistus spinibarbis. Next base: position 332,405 of record CAKOGD010000024.1, on the reverse strand, counting down.
TTGTAGAGAGGAGTGTTGCCAACCATTTTTAATCAAAATCCCTACTAGTTCCCATTTAAAATTTATTCATGTCTCAATTCGTTGATCATTTCAAAAATGCGTAGATCGCGTAGATTAATTTCTTTAGTTTTAATTTTGATCGCAAGATTGAAATGAAACGGTTTGGCGAAGTAATTTAATTGAGACTATTTGACATGGATATATATAATGAATACATCGTTAACAGTCAAATTATAAATATATCCCTACATTATAGATTATTTATCGATGTTTGTCCTTTAATCCCTACAGTTAGAAATATGATTAAGTTGCCCCTATGTTCGGAGACAAACCCATACATATGGCAACACTGAGAGAGTAGCAACAGTTTAGCACTGCGTTTATATGGGATATAATAAGCGTCGTCAATTAACTTATTAACAAACGAATACATATATTCTTCTGCAGAGCAATCCTAAATTATTTTGCAGTCGGGTTACTAATGGCCCCATATCTATGTCTTATTGCGGCAAATAAATTTTCCAGCGGATCCTGGTTTAACCGTGACGTTAATAAGTAGTTGTATCCTTCAACTTTTAAATAAGTCCATAAATTAAAACAACCTAAAATGGTTTGTGCTAATCCATTAAAACAATATATTCTATTAATCTCTTTTTGGTTATTAGAATTCGTTTTAAATGATTTTATCCATTGCTCCGTTTCCTCTAACAACAATCTTATGGGTGGTCGTATGTGCGATAATCCACATGCATTTGGATTTTTGTCATTCGCTCTTAACTGTCGCCATGCCATGGTGGCTAAGACTCTCGCCTCTTACTCTGGAGGTCGTGAGTTCGATCCCCGTCTATGCCAATTTGCATTTTTACAAAAAAACGCGTTCTACACATACACACTTACTCACATTCATTTCTGGGTATTTATATTAATGATTTAGCGCATCAAACAAATCATTCATTTTCTTTAATAATATAGCTGTATCTGTGGTGGTTGTGGATTGCAATTGTTTCGTTACAATTACGGTATTCATGGCTGCGGACATTCTGTTGCTAAATATTTGTGCAGCAAACTTGACTTTCATTTTTTGAGAACTATTGGCCCAATTGAGTTGATCTGAAAGTCTACATTGAGCCCTAGCCATGTTGCTTTTTTTATCTATTTGATATGTTTGAGCTATAAATTCTTTGAGTTGTACCTTTTTTAAAATCATAATAAAATATGTTTTAAAAAATAGATATATGCTTTAATTTTAATTTAGAACTTACATCCAGTAGAATTATCAACGAATTTAAATTGGCCTTCAAATGGTGCGTTCAAAAATGTTAAAAGTCATACTTCTCGTGCACAATTAGACAATGACGTTCTAGCATTGAATATGTTTCACTGCTTGATAACAACCACAAGCTGCATCACCAAACGGTGTGCGAAGACTACGCTCAATATCCACAACATTCAGGAGTGATAAACAACATCTGATTAGTGGAGACTGCCGACAAGGAATGTAATTTACACAGCATTATGTAAAATTACACATTTAGTAAAAAAGAAAAAGAATGAAAATAATGGTAAATAATTTTAGTTAATAAAATCTGCAAGTGCAATCCATTTACCAGTACTATATATGTATATATGCATATATATATATATATATATATATATATATATATATATATATATATATATATATATATATATATATATATATATATATATATATAATAAAAACAAAACTTATTATTATTTGTATCAAAAAATGTCATGGCTGTTTCACCACTGTTTTTAGCTCGCTAAAGCATTCGGTCGTGTGTCTGTAGCATTCTCGGATCAAAAAATTTCATTGAAAAAAAGTGTTCGTCTCGTCGCCTTGATTCCGAAAATGTATATAACTTATATACTTGGATGTTAGTCGTCGCTCGCTCGGTATCTCGTAAAACCAAATTTGTGCCCTCTACTCCTCTGAAGGTACCGGAGCGATTCACTCCAAATTTGGTATACATATTATTTGGTATCCCATTTGAATCCGCTCGCAGTTTAAATCCAATCGCCTGTATACTTTCCGAGTTATAGGGCCCCAAAATTTGGAGCCCCCCTTAATACTGCCCTTATAAAAATAATTAATACACATAAAAATTCTACTAAAAATTCTAAGATATTTTATATCTACAAGATTTTTTCATTTTGTTAATCCAAAGCCCGAAAAAAATTATTAAATATTTTAATTTTGAATTTTAAAATATGAAAAAAAAAAATTTTTTATTAATATAATCTAAAATTAAATGTAAGAGTTTTTATACCTATAACATATTTTCAAATTGTTAACCAAAAGGCCATAATAATTAAAAACCACTGCTCGCAACGCATATTTCTAAACATCCCGCCAGCCTTGAACGGACACGTTAAATAAACCTTAACTTTAATACGTTTTTGGTATATGGTAAGAAACAAACAAATAATGAATTAATTTAAATAAATGTCATCTTAGCTTATCGGTAATGTCGCCACTCGTGTGATACACCGTTTATAAGTTCCCGATCGTGACTTTATGGTCACTTCACGTGTCTTGCCGTCTTTGCCAGGAAATGCTTCTATCACTCGCCCTAGAGGCCAGTGAAGTGGTGGTGTATTATCTTCTTTCAATAATACCATGATACCAATCTTGATTTTGTCTTGTGTTTACGTTTGCCATTTCGATCTGACATTAAGTTGATTTAGATATTCTTTATGCCAGCGTGTTTAACATATTGTATATGCTGCCAATTAGATAAATGATTAATTGGTTCGTCTGTTAGATTTAATTCGGGTAGACTTGTGAATGTATCTCCAATTAGGAAATGAGCAGGAGTCAGGGCACGTAAGTCGTTTGGATCTTCGGACAAAGGTGTAATAGGACGAGAGTTTAAGATTGCCTCAATTTCAGCCGTGTATGTTTCTAACTCTTCATAGGTGAATAGTTTATCGCCTATTATTCTATAATAATGGTATTTAAATGATTTCACCGCTGCTTCCCAAAGTCCACCAAAGTGCGGCGACCGTGGAGGTATAAAATGCCAATTTATTCTTTGATTTGTCAGGAATTTTACTACCTTATCATTATGATTCTGTGATTGAATCAGATTGATCAAACCATCTACCTCGGTTTTTGCCCCGACAAAGTTAGTAGCATTGTCTGAATAAATATTTAACGATAATCCTCTTCGAGCAAAAAACCTTCTCAAACATCCAATAAATGATTCCGTAGTCAAGTCCGTTACTAGTTCAATATGAACGACCTTGGTTGCAAAACATATAAAAATACATGAATAGATCTTTATTTTTCCACGATTTCTATTCTATTTCTTTTCTTTTACATAAAATGGACCACAGTAGTCGATACCACTATTTAAAAATGGACGCGTCTGAGTCACCCTGTTACGAGGAAGATCTCCCATGAAATACAAACAATCCGTTGGTCTCACTCGAAAACAGTTTATGCACCCTTTTATAATATTTTTGATTGCATTTTTACCGTTCAAGGGCCAGTATTTCGCTCGCACTGCATTCAGCGTTGTTAGGGTTCCACTATGTAAAGTCAATATGTGTTGTTCTCGCAATATTAGGTAAAATGATAGGATGTTTTCCTGAATATAATAATCTTGAATTTTTTAAACGCCCGCCTACTCGGATGAGTCCATCGTTGTCTATAAATGGATTCAACGCGCGAAGTGAGCTATTTGAATGAATACAGTTATTCTTTTGTAATTGTATATCGTTTTGAAATTGCTCTCTTTGTGTAATCTTAACAATCTCGCGCAGAGAGTTATCAATTTCGCATGTCGTCAAGTGACCAACTAATTTAGATTTCGATTTATTAAGATTGTTCTTATATCGTAATACATATGCTATGACTCGTTTTAATTTACCTATTGTCGAATATTTATTTATCCAAGGATTCGTTTTAATTACAGTTGTTAACGTGTGAATAGGTCTTAGCTCGCATAATGGTATTAGTTGCGTAGTGCGATTTGGCCATTCGGATGCATCTTTCATTAGCCATTGTGGTCCTACTTTCCATTGATAATTCTCTACAAATTCTGCGGGTAATTGTCCGCGTGACAGAATGTCTTCTGAAGGCACATGCCTCCAACGCATTGTACTTGTACTATCTCTTATTTCTGATACTCGATTAGCAACGAAAGTCTTCAATAAATACGGTTGAGTGTTAATCCATTGAAGTGTTATCGATGAGTCTGACCATAAAAATATTTTGTCGATCCTTTTACAAATTTCGTTTTGAACTGTTTTTATTAGTCGAGTAAGTAATAACGCTGCGCATAATTCTAATTTTGGTAATGATATCGTTTTCAAAGGAGCTATTCGATTTTTTGAACATAATAAATTAATGAATATTTTGCCGTTGTTGTCCATAGATCTTATATACACGCAGGCTCCATATGCCTTTTCGCTTGCGTCGCAAAATCCATGAATTTCATCCTTTATTATTGTTTTTCTACAAAACTAAATTTCGTAGAGTTTTGCAAGTTGTTCTCTGAAAGTAGTCCATGCTGTGTGAATATTATGCGGTAATGATTCATCCCATCCAACATGACATTACCATAACCGTTGCATTAATATTTTTGCACTGACTATTACTGGGCCTAATAATCCAATAGGATCGTATAATCGAGCTATATTTGACAACACACTTCGTTTTGTGATTATAGAATCGAATTGTTCCGTGATTTTATAAGTAATGTTGTCATCTAAACTATTCTATTGAATTCCCAATGCTTTCATCTCTGAATTGTTATTTGTTAATAAATTTACCTTGAATAATTCATTTGGTATTGATTCAATTACTTCTGTATTGTTTGAAATCCATTTTCTGAGTGTAAATCCATCTGACTTCGTAATTCCTATTAGATCATCGCGTATTTTTTTAGCATTTTCAATCGTATCTGCTCCTGTTATCACGTCATCAACGTAACAATCACGTTTTAGTAAACTATTCTCACTTTAGTAGTTAAACTTGCTTCCTTTACTACTGGGTGAGGTGGTAAAAAACAATGTTTCTGCTGAATTTCATGTGGATTCATTTCTACCATGTGTCCTAATGTGATGGCTTCACGCATATTTTCAATGTATTGTGTTTTTATAGAGTGGTTTTTGTCGAGTCTACGTTCTAATGAATAGAATTGTCTTTCAGCTTGTGTATATGATTTCCCTAAATGATTTATTTTTTCATTAAACGGTAATCGAACAATATATCGTCCTGTGGTTGAGTCGCGTTTTGTATTTATTTTAAAATGCTCTTCTACTTGAAATTCTTCTTCTGATAAGAACGTTTTATTTTCTAATTCTTCAACTTCCCAGAATTTATTGATTTTGTAGTGAATTAAATGTCAACATACATTGACTTGAGTTTATAAATTTTTTCTTATTTCCAATTTTCCCGGAAATAATCCAACCTAATTGTGTTTTGTGTAATTTTGCCATATGACCTGGTATTTCGATTTGACCTACGCACAAGAGATCGAAAAAGATTTCAATTCCTAATAATGCGTCAATTCTCCTAGGCTCATAAAATTGTGGATCGGCTAGTCGTATATTCCGAGGTATATCTAGGATGCGTTTGTCTATGAATTGATTTGGTAAATAATTACATATTTGCGGTAAAACAAGAAATTCGACGTTTGCAGAATAATTATTGTATCGTGAATGTATTTCCGCATTAATCGAATGTTTTATACACGTTTCCAGATGATTCAAACCTTCAACTGGTAAATCTACCTTTTTGAAAGGTATTTTTAAACACTCTGCTAACCTTTTTGTTATGAAATGAGATTGTGATCCGCTGTCTAATAATACGCGTGCTTGGATCATGTCACCATTTTTGCCTTTTATATTTATCGATGCAGTCGACAGCAGCACTTGATTCGAAATTAATGCACTATGAGCTTTAATATTTTCGGTAACACAATTTGAGTCCTTACCGATTTCGTTTTGTTTATTGTCGTGATTTCGTTATACATGCAGAAGCGTATTATGATTTTTACTGCATTTCTTACATTCGTTATTTCGGTGGCCGGTGTTGAGACAATTAAAACATAAATGCGCGGATTTTACTTTTTCAATTCGATCTTTTACTTCCATTTTCTTAAACATTTCGCAACCAAACAATTTGTAAACTCCTTTGCAGATAATGCATGTGTCCGGCTTTTGCGTTGCTGTATATGCTTGTTTCTTAAATTGATTTCGTGATTTTAATTGAATGTTATGATTATCTGTATTATTGACGTTTATGGCAGCAACCTGCAATATTTGGCACCGCTGCTCTAAAAATGTCATGAATTCATTCATTTTAGGCATTTCAGTTCCTTTTAACGATTTTTCCCATTCTTTATGCGTATTTTTGAAGTAATCGTATAAATTAATAACGTATCCCAACTATCAACGGGTTCATTTAATGACTTTAATGCACGTATATGAGTTCGTATAGTATCTAATAGTTTTCTCAACTCAACTGCAGATTCCTTTAAAATACTGGGCAATTCCATTAGTATTTTTACATGATTTTGAATGATTATTCTTTTATTATTAAACCGATCATTTAACAATGCCCATGCTACATCGTAATTTTCCGTGGTTGTTTCTAACGCGTTAATGACTGATATCGCTTCATCCTTTAAGCATGACTTCAAATAATGCAATTTTTGAATATTAGATAAATCCTTGTTACTATCCACCAGTGATTGTTCAAATCACAATAATTTTGTATGGTTTTTGGTTTACAATATGAAGACATTTGTAGGCATATAATATACATTATATGCCTACAAATGTCTTCATATTGTAAACCAAAAACCATACAAAATTATTAAATATAATAATTCTGAATTTTATTACACACACACATATATATAAGTTAGATCATCCGTCTCCATAGAAACTGATGACCTCAGCTTCTCATATACAACAGTCTTCATATTTCTTAACTATCATAATGTTACAATTCTGTCTTTTAGTTTTAAGTTAGTCAGTTGTATTTTAGATACTGAAGTATCCACTTGTACCTTGTATCCATTTGTTTGAAAATAATTTTTTTTAGTAAACGTGAAACACGTATACTTAACTGGCGCAGTCGGTAGGATTCCCAGACGGTTTAGCGAATTTAATAAATTTTCGAAAATTCTCGTTTCGTTTCTACGATTTACTGGGAATCTCAATAAAGTGTCGCGTGACTCTACAAATCGCGAGTGCATATCGTGCAAGAGTTCATCTGGAGGCCCTGCTGTATACAGAGCCCCAGAAGTCGACACTAGTCCAAGAAGACGTCGCAGACGACCTCATGGACAAATTGATATATATCCTGTAAGTACCTATGTCTCTCAGTGATATATTTGAATCGGAATTAGATACGGATACAAATTCAGTAGTTTCCTGCAACTCACCTATTTCTAACCCAATTGAAGATAACTTCAATTTCACTAACTTAATAAAAGAAATTAATAATTTAAGTCTAAACGAAAACATGACTACCCCTACATTAAAAAGGGAATTCTTAGACATGATCCCCGATTTTTTCGGAGATTCAAAACTATTACCGCGATTCATAGAAATTTGCGAAAAATTATTGAACAAATTCTATAATACGAAAGATATCAGCGACTTTCAGAATGAATATCTGATGTCCACCATACTTTCAAAAATTAAAGGCGAAGCCGCCGTAAATATAGCTAGTTCCACCATTAGCTCCTGGGCAGAAATCAAAACCGCCCTTATCAATTCTTATTCTGACAAAAGAGATTGCTATACTCTTGGTATCGAATTAACAGAACTAAAACAAGGTAGCGAATCCCCTTTTGACTATTACAATAAAATAATAGATTTATTAAATTTGCAAATTTCTTACGTTCACTTAAACAAACCCACCGAAGCTATCGTTTTAGCTAATTATTTTAGACAGGTTGCTTTGCGAATATTATTGCGAGGTTTAAAAGACCCGCTAGGAACCCTCATGCGAACAAAGAACCCATCTGATATGAACGAAGCATTAAACATGCTGACTAACGACTTTCAAATTGAGAGTTGTTCACGTACACAACATAAATGCACTATTAGACAAACTAGGCAAATGTCAATATTTTTCAACCCTAGATCTTGCATCTGGCTTCCATCAGATTGAGACACACAAAGACGACATTAAAAAAACCGCATTTTCAACCGAAAATGGACATTATGAATTTCTAAGAATGCCATTTGGTTTAAAAAATGCACCCGCCACCTTTCAACGTGTAATGGACAACGTGCTAAGAAATTTATTAAATAAAATCTGCCTCGTCTATTTAGATGACGTCATTATTTTTAGCACAAGTTTACAAGAACACCTCGAAAGTTTGCGAGCAGTATTTGATAGATTAAAAAGGGCTAACTTAAAAATCCAAATGGACAAATCAGAGTTCCTACGTAAAGAAGTAGAGTACCTAGGTCACGTGGTAACAACCGAAGGCGTCAAGCCTAATCCAAATAAAATTTCAGCAATCAAAAATTACCCAATTCCTAAAACCACAAAACAGATAAAAGGTTTCCTCGGATTATTAGGTTATTACAGGAAATTTATTCATAATTTTGCCGATATCACTAAACCCCTAACTAAATGCTTAAAGAAAGGAGCCGAGATAAAAATTACAGATCCCCAGTACGTTGCATGTTTCAATACATGTAAAACCCTCCTGATTAACGAACCAATTCTCCAATATCCTGATTTCACAAGGCCATTCAACCTCACGACTGATGCTAGTAAAATCGCCATTGGTGCTGTGTTATCACAAGGACCAATTGGTTCAGATTTACCTATTGCTTATTAAAGTAGAACGTTAAACAATTCTGAACTAAATTATTCAACTATTGAACAAGAACTCCTTGCAATAGTTTGGGTAACCAAATATTTTAGACCTTATTTATTTGGCAGAAAATTTAAAATCATAACTGACCATCAGCCTTTACAATGGTTGTTCTCCCTTAAGGAGCCAAATTCTAAATTAGTTCGCTGGCGGTTGAAATTAGAAGAATTCGATTATGAAATCACTTATAAAAAAGGTAAACTAAACACCAACGCAGACGCTTTAAGTCGCATCCCACCATCTACCGAAAAAATTACCCACAACCTACCACATGACAAACCACAACTAACCGAAAATAAGAACACTGACAAAATTAACTATAAAACGTCCGCTAATGACACACCACTCATGGAAATTAATGCGAATGAAACAAACGATACAAATTGCGAAGACTTCTTTAACTATATGGAAGACTTCAACAAACAATTTGAGAACAATAATCAACACGACAACGGATCTTTGATCGTTGAACCCGATATGACACAAAACAACAGCGAAGAACAAACCGATACAGACGCAACTATTCACTCAAATCCCGAACACCCAATCATTGGTATCCCTATCATAGAAAGTCCCGTTAATATTGGTAAAAACCAACTAATAATTTCAGAAGTCTTACACTCACCCTGCAAACCTAAATTTCTTAAAATACACTCAGATAAAATGAGACTCCAAGTACAAATTTCAAAAAATAATTTCGAAAACGATATAATTGATTTTATTAGAGAATTCGTGGTACCCAAAATAAAGTATCACCTTTATTTTGTACACCCTATATATGAAAAATTTAGCGTGGCCTTGCAAAAACATTTCAAAAACTCTGAGATAAATTTTGTTAAATGCAACAGCAAATTAATTGATTTGGAAGTTACATCTGACATATCCGAAACTATAAAGAACTACCACGAGGGTAAAACAAATCACAGAGGAATCCAAGAAACCCATAACCAAATTAAGAAAATTTATTATTGGCCTAACCAAGTTAAAGATATTAGCGACTACATAAACCAATGCGAAATCTGCCTAAAATCCAAATACGAACGTAATCCCATAAAAACCAAATATAATATCACTCCAACCCCCAACAAACCCTTCGACACAATCCATATAGATAGCTTAAGTTTAGAAAATAATAAATTTCTCACAATCATAGACGCATTTTCTAAATACGCTCAAGCCTATCGAGTTGAGTCAACAAATGCAATCGAAATATGTAATAAATTAACTAGATTCTTCTCACACCATGGAATCCCCAAATTAGTTATATCAGATAACGGTTTAGAATTTAAAAATAATCTTCTTAGAGAATTATTTATATTACACAAAATCGAAATACACTTTATCAGCTCCCAACATCCAAATTCCAACGGCCTTGTAGAACGATTCCACTCTACATTGATCGAACACATTCGACTATTTAACTTACAAGATAACTTCAAGACTGATACTATCGAAAATAAAACAAACTTCGCAGTATTAGCATACAACAACACAAACCACAGCTCCACCGGTCTTAAACCAATTGATGTTATAAATGGACACTTTGAACCAAATTCACCTTTAGACGTAGAACTAGAGAAACAATTTACACAAGACTATGTTGAAAATCATCGAGAAAAAGCTAAATTAGTTTACGAAAACATTAACACAAAACTACAAAGCGGCAAAGCAAATTTGATAGAGAAATTAAACGAAACGCGAGAAAATTTACCGAAAATTCCAGAAATTGTATATGTACATAATAAGCAAAAAGTAAATAAAACAAAACAAGGAAAATTCAAAAAGGAAGCAATCACAACAGTTAACAAAAACTTGAAAACTGCAATAATTCACACAGACCCTAAAGACAATAAAAAACAACCAAAGATTCATTTATCAAATATTAGACGGCCTAGAAAACCGAATAAAAACACTAATCAAAATTCCGTTCTTCCAGGGCCCTCTACCTCACGTGGGTCTACGGACTAAAAATCAAAAACATTACACAAAATACCGACTTTTAACGCTCGACCTAGGACCAGCAAAATTACAAAAATCAACCCATACCCTCTTACACTTTTATGACCTGCAACCCATCCTCGACCAATACAACAATTTAAAAATTCAACATAATAACCTCAAACAAACTATATACGTAACTAACGTTAGTTTAGCAGAGTCTATCAATTACGATAAAATGATTAATTATCTCCAAACCTCTATAGATGATAAGTTTAGTCACTTAATTATTAACTATGAAAAACCTAGATATAAGAGAGGATTTATAGATGGACTAGGATCCATAATAAAAGTAATCACGGGAAATTTAGACGCAGAAGACGAGAAAAAATATAATTCAATCTTGAACCATTTAGAAAAGAATCAACATAAATTAAGTAATCAAATAAAAAATCAATACTCTGTCAACCATCAGTTGATAGAACAATTTAATAAATCTATCGAAACAATAAATCTTAACGAACAAGAATTAAAATTAAAAATTGAACAGCTGCTGCACATAGTTATTGGTGAAACTCAGCTTTTGAATAAACTGACTATTCAGGATATTTACAATCAATTAAACACTGTGTTTAGTATGATTTTTAGTATGTTACAAGAAATAGAAAATTCAATAACTTTTTGCAAACTGCATATAATGCACCCTAGCATTATAAAAATCAACACTTTGTATTCAGAACTAAACAAAATTCACAGCTATTATAATACTGAATTTCCTATGGAGCCAACTATCAAAAACATGCTAGAATTCGAAAACTTAATAACAGTAAATTGCAAATTAAATTCAAACAAAATTGTATACTTTTTAGAAATCCCTATTAACTATGAAATAGATTTACAATTATACCATCTCGTTCCCGTTCCAACTAAATATAAGACTGAATTTGTAACCATCGTACCAAACAAAAATTACTTTTTAAAATCACCCGATGGCCATATTAAATCACTGAACGGCATGTGTACTAAGGGAATTACATATCAATGTCCAAATGAAGTCCAAGAAATAAAAGATGAAACTTGCGAAAAAAATATTATATTAAACAACGATAATCAACACTGCCAATACACAAAAATAAAATTAAAGAAGAACCACGTAGAAATCATAGAAGAAATAAATCAATATCTGGCTGTCCTACCAAATTCCGAAACAATTCACATATCATGTCAACAAAGCGAAGAAATAAAAACTCTAAAAGGGATTTTCCTCATAACAGAAGATCAATGCCAACTAAAATTCAAAAATCATATACTAAAATTTAAAGATGGTACCTTTGGCAAACCAATCATCTTAGAAGATTTTCAAATCAAGATTAACATGAGTCAAATTCCAAAAATGAGCATCGATATTAATAACATCAAGGATTTGAAGTTACCCATTACCCAAATCGATAATATCGAAGATTATCACAGCGACACAACAAATATCACATTCATAATTTTTTCTGTCGTTTTACTAATTACTTGCGTAATTGCTTTCGCAATATTCATCAAAAGAAGAATCTCACGAAAAAGATCGCCCACTTCCAAAGACCAAGATGTAGAACTTCAAAAGAGGACTTCACCCCTAAGCCATCAACAGCCCCAGCTGCACCTCCCCGATGACGCTCGAATCTAGGGAAGGAGGAGTTAGATCATCCGTCTCCATAGAAACTGATGACCTCAGCTTCTCATATACAACAGTCTTCATATTTCTTAACTATCATAATGTTACAATTCTGTCTTTTAGTTTTAAGTTAGTCAGTTGTATTTTAGATACTGAAGTATCCACTTGTACCTTGTATCCATTTGTTTGAAAATAATTTTTTTTAGTAAACGTGAAACACGTATACTTAACTTATATATATATATATATATATATATATATATATATATATATATATATATATATATATATATATATATTACCTCAAACAAACGGTCAAACTAACCAATACTCTACAGGAATACTCTGAAATATCTATTTTGTTTTCCTGGCAAAAACGGGCGCAGATAATATTTATTATTATTAAGTGATAACAAAATAATTTGCTGATCAATATAAAATGAAAATTCAAATTAAATTACTATAACTTAATAATAACGGGATAATTATACCAATTTATAATGGATCTGTATTTGAAGTACATACTTATCGTATTCACTCTTAAACTATCAAACTCCACAGTAAAACTCTGAAATTGTTATTTAATTATATAATATAAATTGATTCTATAATAATTTACCTGATACAATTTATTCTAATAAGAAATCCATATTTTAAATATTAATTCATACAGATAACTGTCAATGTAATGCTTGTTTGTTTTTTATAAACAAGAAACAAATGATGTAACTCATGGTTGATTTAAAAATAATAATATTTTTCACAAGTGTAGGTATAACTATGGCAACGTAAATAAGATATTTGAATTTTTTCGTAGCATATATCTTGTAACTGGTACAATTTATGAAGAAACTTTTTAAACAAAAGTTGTGCGAAATATTATTATCTTTCATTATGAACATAACTATTTTTGCCGTAAGTTTAGCCGTTCTAGTGATATTGGAGATAGAACAAAAAATGTATAGAGTAAACATGCACAACTGGTTTGAATATTCTTTTCAAAAATAGGAGGTGCACATCTAGGGCATATACAAGTCTTAAGTTTGAAGTTTCATAATTTTTCGTTCGACAGTTTTGGCCCTAGAGCGTTCACAGACACACACACACACATACACACACACACACACACACACACACACACACACATACAGACACACACACACACACAGACGTCATTCCGAAAATAGTCACATTCGATTCAGGGAAGGCCAAAACGTGTATATCCGTTGAAATCTCGAGTTCGAAATTTTTCATGATTACAATACTTACTTATTACTCTGTAAAAGAAAGTAAAAAGCGGCTGAAGAAGAAAAAAAAATGCTGCTAATAAAGGTGAAAACGGGCTTACAGTCTCGGAAGATGGATCGTGGCGTAACCGTGGGTTATCATCGCTGTTTGGGTTTTGTAGTCTGATTGGCTGGTATACTAAGAAAGTAATCGATAATCTCGTGAAGTCAAAGGAGTGGGCAAATCAACACGAATCCTCCGGAAAAATGGAGGTTGACTCCGTTTTAGAAATGTTTTGCCGAACTGAACCACTACATAGAACTCGCTACTTATCATTTATCGGTGAAGGGGATAGCAAAACGTACAAAGATATTTATGAAGGGAAGCCCTACGGAGATGAGCTTGTGTAGAAGAATTGGGTTATGGCCATCGCAGGACTTTCTTGTACGTAATTTCCATTATATATATATATATATATATATATATATATATATATATATATATATATATATATATATTTATATATTCCAAACAAACTGTTAAAAAATACAAATATTTCACAGTAATACACTGATATTGATTATCTTATTTATTATATTATTTATATCAATATTTATTGATTTTAAAAATATAATATTGGGAAATAATAATCAGAATCAATTTGAAAACCAATACATTATATAAATGAATGGGTGGAAAATTATACCAATACCAATTTTTAATGGTTTTGAAGTACTAGCTATCACAACTAAACAAAACTCTACAGAAATATTCTGCAATGTCATTTAACTAATTCAGTCCATTTTGTTTTCTTTTCGGAATATTGACAGGCGCAGATAATCCGTTTAATTAAGCAACATTCGAATCAATGACAACGTAAACAAGATACTTATGATTTTTAGTAGCAATTTTCTCGTAACTGCTACATTTCATGAAGAAACTTTTGAAACAAAAGTTGTGCAAAATATTAATGTCTTTCATTATGAACATAACTATTTTTGCCGTAAGTGCAACCGTTCTAGTGATATATAGAGATAGAACAAACAATGCATGGAGTAAACATGCACTGCCGGTTTGAATATTATTTTCAAAAATAGGAGGTGCACAACTAGTCAATATAGAAGTCTTAATTTTGAAGTCTCATAATTTTACGTTTGACAGTTTGGGCTCTAGAGCGTTCACACACACACACAGACGTTACTTTGAAAATAGTCACATTTGATTAAGGGAAGCCCAAAACGTGTGTATCCGTTGAAATCTCGAGTTCGATTTTTTTGGTGATCACTATACTTACTTATTACTTCGTAAGAAGAAAGTAAAAATGAAGAATGATATCTGGGCTACACTATATCATAAAATTTCAACAGATGAGATACATAGCACGAGAAATGTCCACCCGGTGCAGATTGTTGGTGTTCGTTTCAGCGAGCGGTAGCCTTCAACACTCTGGAATTACATACGCATACGCATACGCATACGCATACGCATACGCATACGCATACGCATACGCATACGCATACGCATACGCATACGCATACGCATACGCATACGCATACGCATACGCATACGCATACGCATACGCATACGCATACGCATACGCATACGCATACGCATACGCATACGCATACGCATACGCATACGCATACGCATACGCATACGCATACGCATACGCATACGCATACGCATACGCCATGCACCCATGCCTATTGTGATTTTGAATGCCGTGAAATAAAATAATGTAGATTTAAGTTCAGAAGATCTTCCTTCTATCTAGGTGCTTAGAAGGATATACGCAAAATTCAAACGAAAGTTTTATGTTGTTTGGGCGATAACTCCAAAGGTAGTATCGTGTGGCAACATTGATATCGCTACGGATATTGCAGTCATTGCTTATAATGATGGTTTCAAAGGCTTTCTCGACATTATGCAAATCTTGCAAATGAGAATTAGCAATGAAACATATAATTTTTGTATAGAAGTAGACGAAAATTGTGTTAATACAATACAATACAAGAAAAGAAGCTCGCAAAGGATTACAGTCGCTCAGAAAAGAAGCTGATGAGCAAATTTTGGTCCTTTAAGGGTTGCTTTATGGTCCTGGCATTGCAGATTGAATATAAAAAGAAATTGCAAGCCCCTGTCTTCAATATTTGTAATGAAAATATTAATATGAAACAATAAACGCGATTTACTCGAAACTATGTTTTTAATGTCGCGGGCGAAAAAGCTGCTCCTACAATTCTTAACCGATTGACTTAAATTTTTTGCTGAATCTTCTTACATATATATTCTATAGAAGTACACACGATTTTTGCGATTGATTAAGAATTACGTATCAAATTAGGGTCACTTTTTTGTCAAAATATGTATATATGTTATCATATTGCCGTCATTTTGCATAACATTCATAATTTTCCGTAATCGTGTGTACTTCTATAGGAAAATAAAAAGAAAAGATTGTATTTGCCCTAGGTGCTGATGTGTGTCTTCAACCTTTTCGCCCGTTTTGGTCCTAAATAATAGGTGATCTCTTTATACCGGTCACTGAGACGCCGTTTTGTATTTATTTGAAAAATAAATTTTTAAATATTCAACCTGAATACGTGTTTAATTGACCTTCCAAATCTCATTGTTATCGCTTTGTTGATATTCTTATAAATAAATCTATAAAATGCCTTATTTTTCGACACGCCAGAGATACCTAACACCTTAAGGGGGCATATTCCATTTGCCTTTTCAAAGCCGTTTACCGAAATTCGAATTATTACAAGAGATAGAGCGGTTTAGGTCGAAGGAATCAGCTTGGAAACGGAATCTAAGACGACTTTAAATGCGTTTAACTCAAAACTATGTTCTTATTAGCTCGCCGTACAAAGTACCGAAGAAACTAAAGCATTCGGTCATGTGTCTGTAGCATTCTCGGATCAATAAATTTCACAAACAAAAAATGTTTGTCTCGTCGCGTCGCCCTGAATCCAAAAATATATATAACTCATATACTTGGATGATCGTCGTCGCTCGTAAGAATAAATTTGTGCCCTCTACTCCTATGAAGGTACCAAAGCGATTCACACCAAATTTAATACACATATTATTTGGCATCCTATTTGAATCCGCTCGCAGTTTAAATTCAATCGCTTATATACTTCCTGAGTTAAAGGGCCTCAAGATTTGGAGTCTCCCTTAATACTGCCCTTATAAAAATAATTAGAACATTAAAAATGTTTACTACAAATTTTTAAATGATTTCATATCTAAAAGATTTTTTTATATTGTTAACCCAAAGCCCGAAATAAATTATTAAATATTATAATTTTGAATTTTAAAATATGCACTAAAAAATTATCTTTATCAATATAATATACAACTGTATGACTTTTTAAATCTATAAAAAAAATTCAAATTGTTAACCAAAAGGACATAATAATTAAAAACCACTGCTCGCAACGCATATCCTACCTACCTCTACGCATTGGTGCGTACGCGCACAAAATCTTATTTACGGTTCCTAGGATGTTTTTTTTAACGGTTTATCCAATCGTTTTGATATTTCCCCCTTCTAGCATATGAAAGGGTATAGCAGGATAAGATAATGAAAAGTCCCCCCAATCGGATTAAGGGTCAAGATGTCATTCGATTCGTCTTCGAAAGAAAATCATTTCACTAGATTTTCAGCTTCGAAAATCATTCCTGGCGGCCATAACCTCAAAAATATGTTTTTTCTTTCTCTCTCAAATATCTCCGGTTCTACTCAACCTTTTTATCTTTTGAAGCATTTTTAACCTTCCTTCATAAAGGATAATAAAAAAAAAAATCCTTGACTAGTGCCTCAAAATTTTGAAAATATAATTTTTATCCCATTTTTCTCTCTGTTGCACGTAAATTGGTGGGGGGCATGGGTGCATAGATAACCCTGGCCGTCCCTTATTGAAGTGAAAATTAGTGTCCAAAGCGGCGGTAGAGGCGCTAGTATCGGGTAAGTAAGTCTTACATTTGGACATGTGGAGACTATCAGTAAAAAAAGTAAATACCGTTGTTTAAAAGCGCCAGTGCTACCAGCTCGCCGTTCCGGCGAGCCCGGTCACAACAATAAATTACAAAACTAAAAGCGATAGCAATTATTACAGTACAAAATGTATTGTTGTTATGACATTTCATCGGCATTTAATATGAAATTAATACATTTCTAAGTTTACGTATATAATTCTAAATCATCGACATTATACTCACTCACATTGCCCATTGAACCAATCTAACCAATTATGATCCCTTTGATTTATTTATTCCTGTACCATAACAGTATTCATTTCCATATCACATCCCATCACATCCACATGGGTAATATCGTTATATCGTTCGTTTCGTGATTAGCCAAGGACAACTACAACTATTTTTGACGTTGCATCGTCATTCAGAAATTCGGATAAAACAACCTTTTTATTCATGTTGACAAATATCGTAAATTCAAACTATAAACTTCAGCCAAGTGTATGAGGTATGAAGTGCCATCAAGTAGTACTTCAAAGTTACCGCGCATTTTCCGACTTTGTTATCAGAATGAATTGTTTCAATTGCAAACATTTATTCAAATAATGATTATTAACAATTTTAATTAACTGTCCAAATTTCAAAATCTTTAATTATTTTATTATATTCTATAATTCATAGGCATTTAAAAATCAATAAAAACATGCATCAAATTATTAAATAATATTAAATGTGCATTGTACAATATATATAACTCCAAATAGATGCAGTAAATAAGTTTATAAATTAAATTATAAATTAAATAATAAACAAAATCTTGAAGAGTTAATTCAAACATATTTAGACACCTGATTGGCTGGAAAAATATATAAAATTATGAATATTTAATTATTTTTAGGTTTGTTACATGTTATACGATACAAAGTGAAGGAAAAACCGTGTAAGGGAAATCCCTTATTACTTTCTTTTACAGAGTAATAAGTAAGTATTGTAATCATGAAAAATTTCGAACTCGAGATTTCAACGGATATACATGTTTTGACCTTCCCTGAATCGAATGTGACTATTTTTGGAATGACGTCTGTCTGTCTGTCTGTGTGTCTGTGAACGCTCTAGGGCCAAAACTGTCAAACGTAAAATTATGAAACTTCAAACTTAAGACTTGTATATGCCCTAGATGTGCACCTCCTATTTTTGAAAAGAATATTCAAACCGAAAGTGCATGTTTACTCAATGCATTTTTTGTTCTATCTGCAATATCACTAGAACGGCTACACTTACGGCAAAAATAGTTATATTCATAATGAAAGAGATTAACATTTCGCACAACTTTTGTTTGAAACATTTCTTCTTAATTTGTACCAGTTATGAGGATAACTGCTACGAAAAAACTCAAATATCTTATTTACGTTGCCATAGTTATACCTACACTAGTGACAAATTTTATTATTTTTAAATCGGTTCAACCATGAGTTACATCATTTGTTTCTTGTTTATTGAAGACAAACAAGCATTACATTGACAGTTAACTGTATGAATTAGTATTTAAAATATTGATATCTTATTAGAATAAATTGTATCAGGTAAATTATTATAGAATCAATTTATATTATATATTTGCTAACATAATTAAATAACAATTTCAGAGTTTTACTGTGGATTTTGACAGTTTAAGAGTGAATACGATAAGTACATACTTCAAATACAGATCCATTATAAATTGGTATAATTATCCAGTTATTATTAAGTTATAGTAATTTAATTTGAATTTTCATTTTATATTGGTCAGCAAAAGATTTTGTTATCACTTAATAATAATAATAATTATCTGCTCCCGTTTCTGCCTGGAAAACAAAATAGACATTTCAGAGTATTCCCGTATATTATTGGTTAGTTTGACCATTTGTTTGAGATTATATATATATATATATATATATATATATATATATATATATATATATATATATATATAATCTCAAACAAATGGTCATATATATATATATATATATATATATATATATATATATATATATATATATATATATATATATATATATGTATGGAGACAGTTTGGGATATATATGTATATTAATATCTATCTATTGAAAACTACGTAAAAGAAAATTGAGTACAGGCCACTCCAGATATTTTTTATATTGTAACTATGATTTACAAGAAAATTACAAGATAATTCTCCATCCGTCAAAACTGACCTATATTCTGTGTACTATATGGGCACACGGTGCCCACGGGTGACCCTAGTATATATATATATATATATATATATATATATATATATATATATATATATATATATATATATACTATCGAATGTGACTATTTTCGGGGTGACGTCTGTGTGTGTGTGTGAATGTGTGTGTGTGTGTGTGTGTGTGTGCGTGTGTGAGTATGTGTGTGTGAACGCTCTAGAGCTGAAACTGTCCAACGTAAAATTGAGACTTCAAACTTAAGACTTGTATATGGTCTAGTTGTGCACCTCCTATTTTTGAAAAGAATATTCAAACCGGCATTGCATGTTTACTCTATGCATTTTTTGTTATATCTCCAATATCACTAGAACGGCTGCACTTACGGCAAAAATAGTTATGTTCATAATGAAAGATATTAATATTTCGCACAACTTTTGTTTCAAAAATTTCTTCAATAAATGTACCAGTTACGAGAAAACCGCTACCGAAAATTTTAAGAATCTTGTTTACGTTGTCATGGATTCGAATGTAGCTTAATTAATCGGTTCATCTGCGCCTGTCAATATTTCGAGAAGAAAACAAAATGGTCTGAATTAGATAAATGACATTTCAGAATATTTCTGTAAGAATTGGTTAGTTTTGATAGTTAGTACTTCAAAACCATTACAAATTGATATTGGAATAATTTTCAACCCATTCATTTGTATAAGGTAAGCTTGGTTTTCATATTGTTTCTGTTGGATTATTATTTCCTAATATTAAATTTTTATAATCAATAAATGTTGATGAAAACTACGTAAAAGAAAGTCCCGCGTTGGCCACAACCAATTTTTTATAAATAATTCTCTGACATAAATTTCAATAAACAAGTTATCCGAATTTCGATTTATTTGTATGTTATACCATTTAATAATAAAGTTTATTATATATTAAACTTTATATTGGTGACCCCGACGTACATGGAACATTACTGTTATGGAGGCAGAAGAAGTAACTGAGACCTTATTTCCTGTACAAGTCCCTGAAATGTCTTATATACGTGGAGACTTCAAGGTGCCTGAATTTTGGCCAAAAGATGCAGAATTATGGTTTGCACAAGTCGACGCAGTTTTTACTCAGCAGCGCATTACTACCGAATCTTCCAAATTTAATAAAATTGTGGCAGTTTTAAATCCACAATACGCTGCAGAAGTTCGGGATTTAATCCTTAATCCCCCTATGGACCTACCATATACTACGTTGAAGAATACTTTAATACGAAGAATTTCTTCTTCAGAACACGCACCAGCTCGCCGGTCCGACGAGCCCGGTTACAACAATAAATACAAAACTAAAAGCGATAGCAATTATTATAGTACAAAATTTATTGTTGTTATGATATTTCATCGGCATTTAATATGGAATTAATAAATGTTTAAGTTTACGTATATAATTCTAAATCGTCGACATTATACTCACTCACATTGCCCAATGAACCAATCTAACCAATTATGATCCCGACATTTATTTATTCCTGTACCATAACAGTTTTAATATCCAAAAACCCCACATTTAAAATTGCACACATCCACATGGGTATAACGTTAATATCGTTCGTTTCGTGATTTGCCAAGGATATTGATAATTATTTCATGAACATTTCCTAATTTTATTAATTAAAACACAGAAGCAAATGGTTTATACATTGGAAAATATAACCAAACAAATTACTGTCAAATAGACAACTTTTTCATTTCACTAACAGATGGCGATCAATGTTTGATATACTTCAAAATATATTTATATATTTTTTTAAGCCTATGGGCTCACAATTTCCAAAAACTTTAATTACATAAAATATCTTAGAATTTTAAGTAGAAAATTGTAAATTTTTTAAAAGTTGACTAAGGGCAGTATTTAGGAGGGTTCCAAATTTTGGGAGCCTATAACGCCGGCCCTGTACTGACGATTGGATTTAAAATGCGACGGGAACATCACGGGCATAGAAATTATATGTATACCAAATTTCATTAAAATCGGCCCGGTACCTTCAGACGAGTTGCGGTCACAAACTCAGGTCTTACGACGGACCGACCGAGCGAGCGAGCGAGCGAGATACATACATCCAAGTATATGAGTTATATATATTTTTGGATTCAGGGCGAAAATACAAGAACTTTTTGTTTATATTTTTTTTCGATCCGAGCATGTTATAGACACACGACCAATCACTTTAGCTCTTTTGTACTTACGGTACGACGAGCTAAAAAGGGCTTTCCTGGAGCTCCGGCATCCAGTTCACTTTGTTGGTACCATCTTAACTTTGGAGATAATGCTCACAAATGCATTTCACCTTCTCAAATGGAAACGACTAGAAACAAACCGGAGGTTTTATCAGATGCACAACGTGCTACTTACTTTATACAAAAATTAAATTTGCCTTCAATTTCTAGCCACGACCTTAATCCACCTTCTACCCGTTTGTTTTATCTGATGGACAAAGTTTCTGGGTTTCGTTTTCTCGTAGATGCTGGAGCTGAGGTGAGTATTATAAAAAGTTCCTTATACGAGAAACGCCAAAAACAAGTTTTCAAATTACAAGCAGTAAATAATTTATCAATTGACACATACGGTGAAAAGTTATTAAATTTAGATTTCGGATTAGAGTCTATGTTTGTTTGGAAATTTATAATTGCTAATGTTAAACACTCTATTATAGGAGCTGATTTTCTTACATATTTTAAACTACTTGTAGATTTGCCATCGAAACGCATTATTCCAACATCAAAAATCGATTATTTCTCTACATCTAAATCTACGAAAAATGTTTTAAATTCCGTAAATGATGACCAAAACATTTCCCATTTGAATGAATTTGAAATAATTCTGTCACATTTTCCAAATGTCACAAAATTGTTTGATTCTCAACGTCAAACGATTCATAATACTAAACATTTCATAAATACAAAAAATTCTTCTGTTTTTGCTAAGCCACGTCGTTTGGCTCCTGATAAATTAGCTGCAGGTAAACAGGAGTTTAATAAAATGTTAGAAATAGGTATAGTTAGATCATCCTCGAGCAATTGGGCCTCTCCGTTACACATGGTTAATAAAAGGAACGGGGAATGGCGCCCTTGTGGTGATTATCGGGCTCTTAATGCTATAACTGATCCGGATCGGTACCCAATTCCGCACATTCAAGATTTTGCAACTAATTCACATGGAACAATTATTTATTCAAAATTAGATTTAGTAAAGGCTTACAACCAAATACCGATGGACAAAGAATCCATTTCCAAAACTGCAATTATTACGCCATTCGGCTTATTTGAATATTTAGTCATGCCATTCGGGTTGAGGAACAGTGCACAAACGTTCCAAAGATTCATGGATGAAATAACTAGAGGATTTAATTTTTGTTTTACCTATATAGACGATTTGCTAATTGCTAGTAAATCTAAAGAACAACATAAACATCTCTTAAAATTAATACTTGACAGATTACAAAAATATGGCGTGTTAGTTAATAGTGAGAAATGCCAATTTAGTGTTGAAGAAATTGAATTTTTAGGACACCACATTTCTGCCACTGGTATTAATCCTTTGAAAAGTAAGATAGATGCTGTTATTAATTTCCCGTTGCTTCAAATAAAAAAAAATGGGTTGTGGCCAACGCGGGACTTTCTTTTACGTAGTTTTCATCAATATTTATTGATTATAAAAATATAATATTAAGAAATAATAATCCAACAGAAACAATATTAAAACCAAGCTTACCTTATCTAAATGAATGGGTTGAAAATTATACCAATACCAAATTGTAATGGTTTCGAAGTACTAACTATCAAAACTAAACAATTCTCTACAGAAATATTCTGAAATGTCATTTATCTAATTCAGACCATTTTGTTTTCTTGTCGAAATATTGACAGGCGCAGATGATCCGATTTATTAAGCTACATTCGAATCCATGACAACGTAAACAAGATTCTCATAATCTTTGGTAGCGGTTTTCTCGTAACTAGTACATTTATTGAAGAAACATTTCAAACAAAAGTTGTGCGAAATATTAATATCTTTCATTATGAAAATAACTATTTTTGCCGTAAGTGCAGCCGTTCTAGTGATATTGGAGATAGAACAAAAAATGCATAGAGTAAACATGCACTGCCGGTTAGAATATTCTTTTCAAAAATAGGAGGTGCACAACTAGACCATATACAAGTCTTAAGTTTGAAGTCTCATAATTTTACGGTGGACAGTTTCGGCTCTAGAGCGTTCACATACACACACACGCACACACACACACACACACACACACACATACATACACACACACACACACACAGACGTCACTCCGAAAATAGTCACATTCGATTCAGGGAAGCTCAAAACGTGTATATCCGTTGAAATCTCGAGTTCGATTTTTTTGGTGATCCCTATACTTACTTATTACTTCGTAAAAGAAAGTAAAAACATGTGTATGCCTAGAGCCGGTGTTGAGAACCGACGTGTAAATTAATACTAAAAGTAGGAAATACTTTAAGAAATATGATATAAGATTTGTTTTCAAAAATTGATTCATCGATATTTTGATAAACTTATAATTTTTAAATTTCTATCCCTAAAACGATACATTTTGTGTACTGGTGACATTGTTCTACTAACCAGGACTTATGACCAAGAAAACAGTACTGTACTGGTAAAACCAGTACGAATGGTCACATTACCTATGGCAAAACGGAGAAATACATAAACCCGACTAAACGAAATAGACCTAACACAAACAAGCATTATTATCTAGTCAGTGGATGCTTTAATTATTATATTTCTTTTTTATAAAGAAAACTATTTTTTTAACCACTGAGGTTATAAAAGAAGGTGTAGCGGTCACACAAACAGATCAGACGAGCGACTGAGGGAACGCGCGAGCGAACGAGATACATACATCCAAGTGTATGAGTTACATACATTTTTGGATTCAGAACCTTTTATTGAGAACATTTTTGATCTGAGTTTGTTACAGACACACGCCTAAGCACTATAGCTGTCTAGTACTATCGTACGATCGTAAATTATATGTTTGCATGCATTCCCACAGTTAACTGTATGAATTAGTATTTTAAATATTGATTTCTTATTAGAATAAATTGTATCAGGTAAATTATTGTAGAATCAATTTATATTATATATTTGCTAACATAATTAAATAACAATTTTTGAGTTTTACTGTGGAGATTGACAGTTTAAGAGTGAATACGATAAGTACTTCAAATACAGATCCATTATAAATTGGTATAATTATCCAGTTATTATTAAGTTATAGTAATTTAATTTGAATTTTCATTTTATATTGATCAGCAAAAGATGTTGTTATCACTTAATAATTATTATTATTATCTGCACCCGTTTTTGCCAGGAAAACAAAATAGACATTTCAGAGTATTTCGTAGAGTATTGGTTAGTTTGACCGTTTGTTTGAGATTATATATATATATATATATATATATATATATATATATATATATATATATATATATATATATATATATAAATATATGTGGACAGTTTGTTTGGGATATATATGTATATTAATATCTATCTATTGAAAACTACGTAAAAGAAAGTTGAGTGCAGGCCACTCCAGATATTTTCTTGAAGGTACCGAAGCGATTTGAACTAAATTTGGTACACATATTATTTGGCATCCCATTTAAATCCACTCGTAGTTTTTATCCAATCGGCCGAATACTTCCCGAGTTATAGGGCCCCAAAATTTGGAGCTTTTATTAAGGGGGAACAACACTGTGAGGGCCGAAAATATTGCTCATTTTCTCGAATTTTTTTCTCTGAACTTAGAAATAGTTGATTGATGGGGTTTACTGTATTAAATAAGGTTTATATCAAAGTTCTTTCAGTATTATTTTTATTGAAAAATAATAATAGCTTGATGCCATATTTTGCGTTCTCCAGAGGCAGATCAAAGAGTGGGTGTCATGGATCCATATCCATATCATAGATAAAGCGCAGGTTGTAATCAGCTGATACAATTTTTTTTTCTTAATCTATATAGATGTAATTTCAGTTGTACGTAGGAATTTGCAAAAAAAAATGATTACCCTATAACAATGAACAGGGTTTCAAGAGAAACGCGTTTAAAGTGCCGCAGCGTTTGGTGTCGTGCCGTTCTGTTCAATTTCAAAACGATTTGGAGGACAATGTCGTTTTCATTTGTACTGTCTTTGTGGTTTGGGGGTTAATCTACTACCTTTTCGATGCATTTTTAGTTCAAAATTTCAAATAATCACACTAAAGATATTATGAACGACCATTGTCAGCAATGTGCGCGTCAAAGGAAAATGCGGTGTACCTTCGTTATTTGTACGAATTTCAGCATCATATTTTAGGGAAATATTCTAAAAGATACATTCTTTAAAATTATATAAAAAAGAAAAATCGATTTTTTTGAAACCGTCACAATGTTGTTTATCCTTAACATTCTTCTAATAAAAATAATTTAAACACCTGAAAATTTTATATATTTTATGTCGAGAAGATTTTTTTATATTGTAAACCCAAAGGCCATAAAAATATTAAATATTATAATTATAAATTAAAAAAAATGCACTAAATTTTGTTTATATCAAAATTATCTACAAAAATTGTAAGACTTCTTATATATTATTTTTTTCGAATTGTTAAACATAATGCCATAATAATTAAAAACCGCTGGTCGCATTGCATTTATTACTTATAAGGCAAGCTGGACGCATAGGTGCGTTGGACCTAAACTTGTTTGATTCGAGATTGCTACAGATGGACGACTGATTGCTTTAGCTCCTTTGTATTTCGTACGACGAGCTAACTGTTATCCTAAGAAACTTATTTCCTTCATCAAAAAATGCAATCAAGAAAATACACTGTAGTGCAGTGCAATAAACATCATTGTTGTATATGTTGTCATATTTTTTTATTTTCTACGCAGTCGAAATAAACGTACAGAATATAAAATGAATTAGTAATTTAACTAAAAGCAATTACTGTCGATTTGATAAAGTAATTATTTGAATCGATGGAACCAATTGCTAATATTCCTAATAAGCTACAGTTAAGAGGCTATGGAACGAATAAAATATAAGACGAAAATGCTTGTATTTCTGGAGCAAATACTGTTTGATTGGTCAGTTCTAAAGGTTTAATTCTTTTTTTACCTCATAGACAAAGGCATAAGGAAAGTTGCTACGAGTTGATTTTTTTAATTTTCTTTCATCAGAATAAAAAAATATGCACGTAAAATTCGTCATTTTCAAAGTATTATTACACCGAAAGTATAGAAGTATTTCGAATTTGGCTCTCGTCGCGACACATGTTTCGCTAATATGTACTGAAATTTTCAGATCAAAATTGTGTTGGACCTAGCCTCAGGTTGTTCCCAAAAATATTAGTTTTTGCATTGCATTTTAATCCGTTCACTAGCGCCACTGTGTTTTGCGAGCACCTTGTAAGTTATATTATGTTGAAGGGGAAACACTGGGTGTGTCTAATCGAGTCTAATGCTGTAGTTCAATGCAACTATTCATAAGAGACTCTTTTTACCCCTCACTGCCACTCTAATAAATACTCGGCTATATAAAATCTTCTCATTATTTTCTTATACGCTGTAATAAGTATTGTAATCATGAAAATTCAACCTCGAGATTTTAACGGAAATAAACCTTTTGACCTTCTCTGAATCGAGTCTGACTATTTTCGGAATGACGTCTGTGTGTCTGTTTGTGTGTGTGTGTGTGTGTGTGTGTGTGTTTATGCGCTCTACAGCCTACACTGTTGAAGATAAAATTATGAATCTTTAAATTTAAGATTGGCAAGAACATCTCCTATTCTATAAAATAATATTCAAACCGGAAGTATATGTTTACTTAAGTCACTTTTTGCAGTTTCTGCAATATCTCCGAAACTGCTGCACTTACAGTAAAAATAGTTACAATAAAAATGAAATATATTAATATTTTGCACAACTTTTGTTTGAAACATTTCTTCAAAATGTGTACCAGTTACAAGATAATCGCTATTCTTTATCTTATTTATATTGCCATAGTAATGTAGGTATGGGAAATTTTAGATCTCACGACTATTACTTTCAAATACAGGGCCAGCTTCATGTAACTAATAGGGCATATTGTTATTTTGTAGTATGGACTCCACAAGGCCTAACTACCGAAAAAGTAAATACACAATTAATTTAGCAATAAATTAACTAATGCATATTTAACTAGAAAATTATATTGCAGATCTACAAAGATGATAAATTCTGGAATACAAAAATGTTTCCCAAATTGGAAGAGTTTTATTTTAAAGGGTTTTTACCAGAAAAAAATGATAGCCGTTATGATAGAGGACAAAAAATAAGGGACTTTATAAAAACAGTGTAAACATAGTATGTGTGTGTGTGAACGCTCTACAGCAAAAACAACCAATGCTATAATCATGAAACTTTAAACTTGTATATGCCTCAGAAGAAAACCGGAAGTGCCTGTGTCCTCTAGTCATTTTCTGGAAATTCTGTAATATCTCCAAAATGACAGCACTTACAGAAAATATACTAGTATTTAAAATCAAATATATTAATATTATGCACACTCTTTGTTTAAAAAATTTCTTCAAACAGTTTACCGATAATGAGATAATTACTTTTTAAATTTTTAAATGTGCAAGCATAGATTTGAGATTACATTTTTTATTACTCGATTTGGACGAGTTCTTTTATTTTTATTGGGGCTCTTCCTAATAGAGTTTATGTATACATAATTGTGTGCGTATCTTTTAAAAGAAAAATCAAATCTCTAGATTTCCTAACAATCGAGTAACTAGAAGTTACTTGTTAAAAGTCGTGAAATTCAAAATTCAACAAATTTGCAATTTAAGGGTTGCAGGCAAAACTAGATCACTTTCCGCCCGATGCCATACGATAGGGCGGTAAATTTTCTATCAAATACTACTCTTTTAAATTCATATAAAAATAAA
The DNA here is from genome assembly GCA_933228885.1 of Leistus spinibarbis. Classification (NCBI taxonomy): domain Eukaryota; kingdom Metazoa; phylum Arthropoda; class Insecta; order Coleoptera; family Carabidae; genus Leistus; species Leistus spinibarbis. Next base: position 303,501 of record CAKOGD010000024.1, on the reverse strand, counting down.
CCTTTACAAAAATTTATAATTGCTATTAGAGAGCTGACTATAAAATCTGATTATTGTGTACGCTTCGAGTTGTGTTATGGACAAGAGAGACAATAGTTAGTGTTGCATCTCTTGCTGTCATTACGACCTTGTGACTATCAGTATTGAAACGGGAAACGCCTCTCTGTTTTCGGCACCGCCTTACTCACACTTACGTGCTGTGTCTCTTTCACCCGACCCGTCCCGCAAAGACTGTTAAGTGAGAACATAAGCTTCTTAATAATCTGTATTTACGCTTTATCTATGCTGACGCTTGTTACCGGCTAAATAACTATTCGCACAAAATAAAACTTTATTTATTTTTATAAGTTTACACAAAAGTATAATTTATCTTTATGTATAACTATCAAAAATCACTCTGTACTAACTTCGTGCATCGTCCTTATATACACATCGGTTTAGGGCGGAGCTTCGGTTATGGCTGACCAATCCCAGCCTCCTTGGTATTAGTCGCCCGTAACAACTCCCTCCTCATCCCTAAGACGATGCATCACTACCGCGTTCACTCAGGCGCTCGTCATCGCAGGATCCTTCAGATATAGGTGATGCTGGCGGAAGTGGGTCGGACCTTGGGGCTGGCCTACATTGATCTGCATGGATGCGCAGCGTCTTGCCCCCTTTTTCAACTTCGTAAACTCGTCCATCATAGAGGTTGCGAATGGAATATGGCCCCAGCCACTTTGGTGCGAATCCTTTACTGAAGTCGGTCTTGGCCTTGGATTGTGGATGTGCTTTGATCATCACCTGTTGACCAGGTGTGTACTGTTCGGTCGCTTCTCCACCATCGTAACGTTCTTGATATCGTAGTTGATGTTTACGAATGTCATCCAGACGTTCGTCACGATTTACGTGATTGGATATGTTTAGACCTGGGCCATGTTCAAGTTCCCAATCACCTGGTAACCGTAGTTGATATCCCAACAAAGCTTCACTTGGTGAATACCCTGTGGCAGCATTCTTTCTTGAACGAAGGTCTCGTAGTACGTAGGGTAATTGTTGAGCCCATTGTAAATGGCTTTTATCCTGTAGGCGGATACGGAGACCAGTCTTGATATCTTGATTTTTTCTCTCTGTTGGATTACCACGGGGATGGTATATGGGGGTATAAAAATCTTGAGTACCCCACTTTCGGCAGCATCGCTTCCACAAAGAGCTTTTGAACTGAGAACCATTGTCGGTTATGATACATTTCGGGTAACCATATCGATGAAATACTTGGTCTTCTAATATCTTAGTTATTTGACCCGATTTTGGAACCCCGATTGCAAATGCTTCCACCCATTTGGTAAACAAGTCAGTAACGACAAGAATATAGGTTTTACCGGTGCTTGTTCGCGGGTATGGCCCCATCAGGTCAGTAGCGATCGTATGCCATGGATAACAAGGTCGCCGAGGCTTCAGTGGTGCTACGGTTTGCTGAGTTCCTCGCTTAGTAGCAGTGCAGATGATGCAACTCTTGACATGGGAACGGATGTCACTAGACATTCGCTGCCAGAAGTAACGTCTTGTGATAGCCGATATAGTTTCATCCCGTCCGGGATGTCCAGCTTCGTCGTGGAACTGATGTATCACTTTTGGTATTGCTTGGCTCGGAACGTATAAAAGTCTTGGCCGGTGTTCCTTGGCAGTCTTCCAAAGAAACCCATCTATTTCTTCCATTTCTTTGGAAAGAGTTTCGTAGTCGGGATCATTTGGATCTTGACGTCGTATTAGTATTCGTTTGGTTAGCTTGTCGGTGAGTTGTGCTTCTTTTATTATGTCTGGAAGTAGTGCTGCTTCCTTAATTACATTGAGTTCACCGATTACTGGAGGTATGAGGCGAGTGTACTCGTCGTGTACATTTGGCGCTTCCGGATCAGGGTCCCTTGAAAGCACATCAGGAAGTTGATTGTCTTTACCCGGACAATGTTCGATGTCAAAATCGAATTCCTGAAGGACAAGTGACCACCGGAGTAATTTCGTTTTCGTATCTTTAAAACGATGTAGCCAAGTCAACGCTTCGGAATCAGTTCGTACCGTGAAGTGCCGGCCTTCTAATAACGGTCGATAGCGTTTCGTAGCCCATACTAATGCCAGACATTCTTGTTCATTGACGTGATATTTTTCTTCAGTTTTGGTAAGTTTGGCACTTGCGTAAGAGATAACCCGTTTCTCTTTTTCCCCAGTTTCTTGGTATAGGACTGCAGCGATACCTTTGCCACTGGCATCTGTTTGTAGGACGTACGGTTGTCCTGGTATCGGGCGATATAATTGAAGAGGTTTGTTGAATACGGCCTGTATCTTTTGGAATGTCGCCGTTTCGTCAGCTGTCCATCGATAGGGTTTCTTATTTGTTAATAAGTTTAATAGTGGTGATGACGTTTCGGCAAACTTTGGCACGTAATCCCGAACCCAATTGCATAGGCCAATGAAACTTCGTAGCTCTTTTCGATTCTTTGGTATTGGGTGTTCGGAGATTTGACGTAAGTGTTTTTGTAGTGGAGTAATGACTCCAACACCTAGGTTGTACCCAAGATATTGTAAGTCTGTTTTGCCAAACTCACATTTGGCTGGTGACAAACGTAGACCATGGAGTTGTAGCCGTTCGAAAACCAAAGCAAGATGATACAGATGTTCCTCTTGTGAATGGCTGTATATTACTATGTCATCTAAATACACCATGCAACAGTCACGTAGAAGTCCGCCAAGAACGGTTTGCGACATCAATCGTTGAAAGGTTGCAGGTGCGTTTTTCAGTCCGAACGGCATGAAGTTGAAATGGTACAAGCCACCATCGGGAGTCACAAACGCGGTATATTTTTTTGATTTCTCCTCCATTGGTATTTGCCAATAGCCGCTTTTCATATCCAGTGTAGAGAAAATAGAAGCATTGCCCACATCCCGTAACATATCTTGAATGATGGGCATTGGGGTTGGTTCACTCACTGTGTTAGCGTTGATTTTCCGATAGTCTACGCAAAACCGTAGTGAACCCTCTTTCTTTGGAACTAAGACGATCGGACTGGCGTACGTGGAGGTAGATGGTGAAATGATACCCATTTGCAGCATCTCTGTTACTTGGTCTTGAATGAATTTCTTCTTTTCATCTGACACTCGATATGGTGCAGAACGGATAGGAGTTAGTGAGTTTAGTTTGATTGTATGGGAGATGGTGCGGGTACCATGGTTTCGTGAGGTTGTATCGAAGATGTCGGAAAAACGATTGAGTAAGGATTGAAATTTAAATTGAAGTTGGTTAGGGAATTGTTGGTTTAGTTCATTCACAGCTATTGGTTTATCCTGCGTTGGTTTGTGTTGCATCCAGAAGACGGTACTTCTCTGTGTGCTACCGAAATGAACACATTTTCGTTTAAAATCCATGGTAGCTTCGTGTTGTGTAAACCAAGGATATCCCAGAATGCAATCTTCGTTCAATTCGCTTCCGACGTTAAATGTAATTTGTTGTTCTTCGTTGCCAACGCTAATATGGATACGTTCCTGCCCCAAAATTATCAAACTTTGGCCTTGCGCAGCGAGATTCACTTTCGCTTGTCCTCCAGATGGGCATCTTGCATGACGCTCATGGACGAAATTCTCACACGCAGCGGGATCTAGTAATGCAAATACTTCTTGACCTCGCAGGAGTATCAACACTCTTGGTAGCACACTTCCATGGACAACGTTTACATTTAAGGTCGGCTTGTCCAACCGACCCGCCTCTAGTTTTCCGACTTTCGTGGTGGACGTTCATCACGGCGTGGATTCTGTTGACGCCAATTTGTAGTTGTCGTTGGTTGAAAGTCTTGGTCTAGAATGGTGATGGAGTCTAGTAGCTCATCGATGTTGTCGATCTTTCTCCTCAAACATCTGCGATATTCTGGTCGCAAAAGTTCAATAATGGCAAGAACTTGAACTTCCTCTGACGGTTTCTTTTCTACTGGAATTCTATTGTAACACCGCATTTTGAATGAGACAAAGTCGAATCCAGACTGAGTCTCTCGTTGTGTTTCAGCAAAAATAAGATTGTATAATCTTGCTGTGACGATAGCGCTGTCAAAGTGCTTTAGAAATTTGAGTTTGAAGTTGTGCCAAGTCAAATCTAATTTTCGATAACCGGACCACCATGTTGCTGCTGTGTCCATTAGACATTCGTCGATGTAATCTTTGTATACTGTGTCGATGGTATCATTGTTGTTTATAATTAATGTTTCCACATTGCCAATAAATTTTATTGGACATTCTTCAATTCCTCCTGTAAAAACAGGAGGTTGAGGTTTTGGGCGCCAACGGGTGTTTAAACTCTCCCGTAAGAGTATTGGTTCCTCGGCTTTCTTACAAACGATGTCGTCGGATTTCTGCGTTCTACGAGGCATCGTTTCTATTCTTCGTTCTTCTAATCTTCGCTCTTCTTCCCAGGGATGGGTTCGTAAAATACACTTATTTTACTTGGCTCCACATGCGGGCGCCACTTTGTTACCGGCTAAATAACTATTCGCACAAAATAAAACTTTATTTATTTTTATAAGTTTACACAAAAGTATAATTTATCTTTATGTATAACTATCAAAAATCACTCTGTACTAACTTCGTGCATCGTCCTTATATACACATCGGTTTAGGGCGGAGCTTCGGTTATGGCTGACCAATCCCAGCCTCCTTGGTATTAGTCGCCCGTAACACGCTTTATATTTAAGACAAACAATAATATGAATCTGTTGATGAAAGTAGAGACGTGACAAAGTCAGTCTAATTTCTGTAAGCATATTGTAAACTTCGATAATAAAATAATATATGTTTTTAAAAATAGAAATCTCTATTGAAATTTCATATTTGGCGCAGTCGGTAGGATACGCGAAACAATCTACGATCGGAATTCAATAAATTGAATGAATCCGTTAAAATCGCATTTTGTTCGTTTTAACGTTAATTCGCGAATCAGAACCGCAAAGACTGTGTTAAGTGAGAACATAAGCTTCTTAAGACGATTCACTAGCCAAGGCGATAAAACTCTGTGAGATAGTGCGTATGAACTCATTAGAAAATTGAATATTATGCGTCCTAGATTAGATTGATATAGCGTACCGTGCAGTGGTATAGACAGGATAGCTAATCGTATGGCGTAGATCATACTGACATGCTAGGCGATACAGTCAGTATCAGAAGTAAGTCACAATGTTGACTTGCAATGCTCGGCCTTGCAATAGATAGAATAGGGATATAGTGAAGTCGATATAGATTTTTTAGGAGAATTTTGCTGATAGGATTGAGCTTTTGGGATATCGTTTAGAGCAGTGTTTCCCAACGTGGGGCAATTTGATTGTTAAGGGGGGAAATTCGAAAATGGACTCGACAGCCAAAATTGAAAGAAAAATGCAAATTCTTAAATAATCGCGACCAATAAATTAATATAGAAAAATCATTATTAAAATTATTTCGAATTTTAATTTCAGTTTTTCATTATATGTTTTGAAAATTTACTTACTGTGTTTCGTTAACAATTTCCTAGTGATTTCTTCCTAAAACCTACCATTTAAGTTTCTTAAGTGAACAATTCAATTTTTTAATATTAAAAATTATTTATATGTTACATAGGGGGGCATAAGAATTTTAGAAAGGCTTAAGTGGGGCATGGTACAAAAAAGGTTGGGAAACCCTGTTTTAGAGTGTTATTATAAATATCTTGTGAAATTTTGCGGCATTTAAAAGTGCAGCTTGCCCTTGAAAAGTGCATTTAAAATTTTTTCGGTTATTTTAATTTGCCTATTTTTTATTTAAACTTCATAAGGAAAAAGAAAAATACAGGGCTATAGAGAATTAAAAAAACGAATAATTCTATGTAAATTACGTGTTTCTTGACCCACTGCAGCCTCCGCAAAAAAATCGAATGTAAAGTAAAACAGAATGTTATTTTAAAAATATATACAATTCACAACACTAACAATGCTCTGATAATACAATATTTAAATTCACTAATACCGCACGTAAACTCTACTGCTTCCACCGTACACTAATTGATATCATGTAAATGTCAATATAGTCAAAAAATATATCATACTTATATATCACAGACTCTTTGTGTTGACTTATTTATGGATATAAACAACAAATGCTATATTATATACAATATATATACAAAAACATATACATTCTTAGTGCTACATTAGTAACCGCAATAAGATTTGTAAAAGTAAATACAAAATAAACGTAATTTTTATAACGCATATAATTATTTAATATGTATAGTAAAGATGTTTTATTATATGCCACCATACCAAACGTATGATTTAAAATAAAATAACTGTAAAATTTCCGATTTATTTGTTGCAGTTAGTAGATTTGTTACTAGGACTGTACTACCATGCGTTCCGAAACGCGCCGCTAGGTGGTCTTATGACCGGTGACAAAAACCATGAAAAATGTCATTTATGAGCGCCACTGTACAGCCCTTATTGTTTGTTTTATATACTTCAAATTGGAATAGTAGCTAAACAAAGAATAAAAGTCCAACTTATCTGTTTTAGAATTCAATTTTTTTTTGCGTCAGTTCTAATACATACGCTTTTAAAATATGCCAATATATGATAGCATGATATACTAATTAAACAATCAAATTTTGAAATTTTAAGACAGACAAGTTGGAGTTTGAACTTTATATATTCATTATCTGCATTGAAAATTTCATTAATTTATTCCATATAGGCTGTAGAGTGGCGCCCGAAAACGTCTTTTCTGACTGTTTTACGGGTAGGTAGTGAATCAACTTAATAATAGTTGTTTGTGGAATTGTGTAATAATTATCTCATAAAACAATAACATCTATTATCAACTACATCTAATTAACAAATAAATAATATTGCTTGCGGCTTGCACAAAATATGAAATTTCAATAGAGATTTCTATTTTTAAAAACATATATTATTTTATTATCGAAGTTTACAATATGCTTACAGAAATTAGACTGACTTTGTCACGTCTCTACTTTCATCAACAGATTCATATTATTGTTTGTCTTAAATATAAAGCGTCAGCATAGATAAAGCGTAAATACAGATTATTAATATAGTTGGGTCTACATAACTCCTCCTTTCTTAAAATGGAGCTTTATCTCTCTCTTCGTTTAATTCTTTTAATTCGAATTTTGATCTTTTAAATGATCTATGTTTATATTTATTTCTTTTAATTACAATTATTACCATTAGTATAATTATAGTGATTACAATAATAATTACAATAATTGAATTAATTATGGGATGATGGTTCTGGTTAATTTCTATTTTATCAATTTTTGGAATTTCGTTCATTATAATATTTTGTTCATCTATTTGTTTTAATATAAGAGTTTTGTTACTCATTTGTTGGTTCTTAATATTAAAGTTGTAATTTTCAAAAATGATTTCTTTGCTGGTGGTTGCGTAAATTTCTAAATTATATTCATTTATGATAGAATTTTTGTTTGTTTTAAATTTATATATTCCAATAATTTGTTTGTGTTTTTCATAGTCTATACATTTAATATTTAAGTTTTGATTGACATCACTAGCTATTATTACAATGTTTGAATCTTCTATTTTTATTATAACAAAACTTTCGTGAATTTGATGATATTCGCATTCATCGTTGTGTTGTAGATTTATAATATTATTTAAACATTTATTTATTTCTATGTAATTAGTTTTACACAGGTAATTAGTTTGTATTTTAGTACAACTATTCATTATTACAAATTTGTCATTATGTCTCATAATTAATTCTTTACTTATATCTAACATATGCATTTTATTATTGTTATATATAGGTAGTGATGCCGCGAGAGTCGAGACTTGTCTCGCCTCGTCTCGTCTCGTCTCGAGATTTCGAGACGAGACGAGAGTGTTGCCGCGAGACTGCCACGAGACGAGACTTAAATTCTCGAGTTTCAAGTTTCAAGTCTCGAGTCTCGAAGTCTCGAGTCTCGATGTCTCGAGTCTCGAAATGTCTCGAGCCTCGAAGTCTCGAGTCTCGAAACGTCTCGAGTCTCGAAGTCTCGAGTCTCGAAAAGTCTCGAAGTCTCAAGTCTCGGAAACTCTCGAGTCTCGAAGTCTCGAGTCTCGAAAAGTCTCGAGTCTCGAAAGGTCTCGAGTCTCGAAAAGTCTCGAGGCTAAAAAGTCTCGAGTCTCGATAATTTAACATTTAGAAAATGACGTTTTCACAATCCATAGAGGTTTTTACAGTGAATATTTTCATTAAAAAATGCAGAATCTCGGATCAAAAAATTTCATTAACAAAAAGTGTTTGTCTCGTCGCCCTGAATCTAAAAATATATACAACTTATATACTTGGATGTTAGTCGACGCTCGTAAGACCAAATTTGTGCCCTCTACTCCTTTGAAGGTACCGGAGCGATTCACACCAAATTTGGTACACATATTATTTGGCATCCCATTTGAATCCGCTCGTAGTTTAAATCCAATCGTCCGTATACTTCCCGAATTATAGGGCCCCAAAATATGGAGCCCCCCTTAATACTGCCCTTATAAAAATAATTGAAGCAATTAAAAATTCTAAGATATTTTATATCTACAAAATTTTTAAATTTTGTTAACCCAAAGCCCGAAAAAAATTATTAAATATAATTTTGAATTTTAAAATATGCACTAAAAGTTTTTTTTAACAATATAATCTAAAATTAAATGTAAGACTTTTTATATCTATAACATTTTTTCAAATTGTTAACCAAAAGGCCAAAACCACTGCTCGCAACGTATATTTTACCTAAGGGCGAGCTCTGCGCGTTGGTGCGTTTTACGCGTACCAAATCTTGTTTCTCAACTATTCAAGATATTCTAAATTTAAACCTATATTTCAAAAAATTTCTTCTAAATTTCTCTAAATAATAATTGCAATTGATTTATATATACATACATGTCATAAAGGAAATTCTTAAAAATTAGAATTGAACCTGAAACGGAAACGGAACCGTAACCGAAATTCATTTGAAAACCCATATATATATTTTTAAATTCGTAAGCGTCTCGCTGTATGTGTGTATGCAACAATGTACTATATTCACTCTTACATTTATTACATGTAGTTAGTTACATTGATGCATATTATACAGTGTGCTATTTTGTATGTATGTATATCTCTTTCGGCGCATATCACTATCATGATAAATTAGAAAATAAATTCTGATATAAACTAGTATTACAGATAAATAAAATATGTTTTGTCCTTTGTTCAATATCTTATAAACAGCTGCGAAAATAGTTAGGTATGTTCATATTTTCAAGTTCCGCCCCTGCCAGTAACGGAAATGTTTTTTTTTTTTGTTAATTTTGTTTTAGTATACCGTGCGTAATTTATATTATATATACTGACATTAGGAATGCAATGTTTTTTTTTTTTTTCATAAAGCGATATTTCGTTCAAGTTGGATGAATGAATGAGAAATAGATATCTGTATGGAATTTTCCACTTTACGAATGAAATTTCATAGACGAAATGCCATATTGTAGTCATTGAATGTTTCTAGACGGCGCATTTTACGAAATAATTTATATAAAGATTAATATGTAATAAATTAATAAATAAGACCAAAATATGAGTGCCAAAACGGTTCCCGTCAACATAAAAAAATTATTAATTATGAAATTTTAAATATACCAGATTTTATTCTTTATATCAATAATACCATTAATATTTATTTGTTTTTATGTATAATTGCTTGAAATTTGATAACATAATGTTTTTGGGGTCGCAGATTACCAATTTAGCTTTAAAATTGGTCTAAAAACAAAATGGTGTTGAAAATATAGTAGTTCAAATCGTCAAAGTTAAAACATAAAAGTTCCACGACATCCCACTCCTATATACTATATAACCGTTTCTTAATTACATAGAAACGAAACATTTATTTTATTTTAAATTTTATGTTAAATGGTTCCAATATTATATTCATCATAATAATATATAATATACAAATCCGTGTAAATACAAACTAGTTTACGTCTTTAAATTTACTATTTTATATTATTATTTTAGTTTTTAAAATTAGTGCTCTAATATTTAATCTAAATCTAAAATAGAAACCTGTATAATATTATCAACAATTGCAGATTATAAGATTTTATTTGATACATTGGCTATTTTGAGATTCAATACTTTTCGAGAAATACAACATTTCCATGACTTGAGACTAGTTCGATTCGAGAATTTACGAAATTCAAGATTATTCGATACACGAGACTTCGAGACACAAAACATTTCGAGACTTTTCGAGACTCGAGACTTTTCGAGACTCGAGACTTTTCGAGACTCGAGACTTTTCGAGACTCGAGACTTTTCGAGACTTTGAGACTCGAGACTTTTCGAGACTCGAGACTTCGAGACTCGAGACTTTTCGAGACTCGAGACATCGAGACTTTTCGAGACACGAAATTTTCGAGACCGAGACGAGAAGAGAAAAGCATTATACGCGAGACTCATCATTAAGTCTCGTCTCGAATTTTTCGAGACAAGACCGACTCTATTTCTCGTCTTGAAAAGACGAGACGAGACGAGACTGTCGTAGTCTCGTCTCGAGTCTCGAGTATATATAGGTATAGGGGTTATTTGAATAAGTTTCTTATCATTCATTTTGTATACAGGTATTTCTAGCAAATATTCTATCATTTCGTTTTCCAATTTACAATGGCTGGTTATGTGTGTTGAGATATCCCAATAATTAACATCAGTGATTTGATTAATAATTTTTCGTAATTCGTTTACTGTGATTATTGAAGAATGTATTTTGTTTAGGCTGCAAAAAGTAAGGCTGGTTTCAATTTCTGAAATAATTTCCATTAAATTTACTGTTAATAATATTAATTGATTTAATATATCTTTAATTACAAGCGTATTTTGCCAATTCATTATTTCCTTTAATATATTTTCAGTTTGCATGATTCTTGATTTCAAGACAAGTTCGTTATGTTTAATATTTTCTAATTGTGAATTAAATTTGTTATTCATTTCTTTATTTATTCTAATTATTTCAACATTTTGAGATTGTAGTGTTTCTTGATTTCCTTTAATTTTATTGAATATTTCGTTATATTTTTGTTCATCCAAAGCGTCTAAGTTTCCAGTTATAGATTTAATTATGTTACCTAAGCCATTTATGAGTCCTCTTTTATTTCGTTTATTTTTGTTAGAAATGTTCCTAATTTTATAATTTAAGCGATTACAATTGAATTCTAAAATGTTCATGTAATTTTCCAATTCCTGTTTATAGTTATTACTAGGGTCACCCGTGGGCACCATGTGCCCATATGGTATACAGAACATAGGTCAGTTTTGACGGATGCCGAATTTTCATTTAATTTAATAATAATAACACGGTTTCTCTTCATTTTGTATCGTTTGACTATAATAGTAATACAAATTTCCACATCGCAAATAATAATAAAGAAGAAATCGAGTTCTTTCTTTGAACGCTATTTTGTTCTTAGATCACTATGCTGAGATTAACTAATTGATCGCTTATCATGCACTGTGTAACATCTGATAAATTTAAACTAAATTTTGTTTAACTTTGATTTTAACCTTGTATGGTGCATATGTGTTGTATCATTTAGACAGTTTCTATGATTGTATATAAAAAACAGGATTATAAATTTACTTACGATTGCTGTTTATTATTTGAATCGATTATTCAAATAAAATGTATTACAAATCCTTTTTACACAACATTTTTAATGAGTTGACATTTGATTCATTATTGTTTTTGAATTAAATAATCAGGCTAGATTCTGAATTTTGCAGTATTAAACTGATGCAGTGTCACAACGGCAGTTTTAAAAGTAATGATAATTAGTTATATGCTAAAATACAATGGATTGTGCCATCAAAAATAAAAGAATAAAAAAATAAAATAAAATTGCCAATTGTTTCTAAATATGTTTGAATTATCTCTTCAAGATTTTATTTCTCTAATAATCAGAATTATAAATTTACTTACTTGCAGTTATTATAATTTGACGAACTATAAAATCTTACCGCAACTCATATTTTCAAAAATCACTGCTTCTTGGCCATTTTGAAGTGAAAAATATTAACTATGAATTAAAATAAATGTACAGAAACACGTATTTGCTAAAAATATATGCTAATTAGGCAATAATATGCACTTATTTCATATTATATACTTAAAAATTGAAATTATAACATGCTACTCCCCTTAAACTTAAGATTAAACTTTGAATTGAAGATTTATCACACAAAAACCAATTTTGACTGATTTCATTCTGACGTTTGATTCGTTTTTGTCTATTTCAAAGCAGACTGAACTTCAGAATCGTAGTGATTGTTTTATTTCAGTATAAACAATTTGATTATTTTTTATAACATTATTAACAGTCGTCATGGTGCAGTGGCTAAGTGTCATGCCTTTCACCCTGGAGGTCGTGAGTTTGATCCCCGTCTATGCCAATCTGCATTTTTATAAAAAAAGCGTTCTACACATACACACTCACATACAAACATTTCTGGGTTATTATATTAATGATTTGTTTTATTTGAATTATTAATTTTAGTAAATAATTCATTTTTGTGAATGATAATTTTAGAGTATTCTAAGGAAATGCTACTAAGGTTATATTTATAATAATTATATTGTGAGTTAATATGCACATAAACATCTCCTAATTCTAATATGTTTATTCCGGGATTTTGATTTATCTCTTCTAATTCTTCTAGTCCGTTTGTGCATCTGTAACAAATAGTCTTGGTCGTTTTAATTTGTCGATTTTATGTCTTTTATTAGTGTTTATTTTTATTATGTCGTTTTCATCATCTGAATGACAAGTTTCTAAATCAGTTTCGCTGGTTTGCGGGATAATACTTTCGTTGTCATTAATATTTACTTCCTTTGGTAATATGTGAATTATAATTTTGATGTGTGTATCCTTAAATGTATTTATTATTAGTAATTTAATAGTTTCGAAATTCATTTTGTCCAATCCACTGCATATTTTAGGCATGTGTAATTCGTATATTTCGTTTTGAATACAATAGTTTTTTAATTTAATTAAACAATTTTCTATAATTTTTAGTGTGGGGTTTTCAAAATAAATATCTTTTGTAATTAGATGGAATAAAATGTGTTTGTTATGAATTGGTTGAATTAATATATCGCCTATATTTTTGGTTTGTTCTGTTAAATATTTTTTGCTATTAGATTTGGCTTCTATTTGTTTGGCGAAACCTTTACTTAGTTTTTTATCTGAAGATATACAATGAACTAAATTATAATTTTTATCAAATATATCTTCGTTACTAATTTTAATTTGGAATTTTTGTCTTATTCGGGATAATGCGTCTGCGTTACTATTCAATGTTCCCTTTTTGTATTCGATTTCAAAGTTATATTCATCTAATTTAATTTTCCATCTCATAAGTTTTGAATTTGGGTCTTTTAATGACATTGACCAAACAAGAGGTCGATGGTCGGTGCATATTTTAAATTTATTACCATATAAATATGGCCTAAAATATTTTGTGGACCATACTATACTGAGTAGTTCTTTCTCAGTTGTTGAATAGTTAATTTCATGTTCATTTAACGTACGGGATGCATAAGCGATGGGTAAATCTTTTCCATTATAATTTTGACTAAGTACTGATCCTATCGCGTAATTACTGGCGTCCGTTGTTAATGTAAATATTTCATTAAAATTTGGATATTGGAGTATAGGTGCATTAATTAATAAAATTTTGCTATTTTCAAAACTGTGTCTGTATTCTGAATCATTTATGTCTAATTTAGTTCCTTTTTTAAGATATTTCGTCATTGGTTTAGTTAGTTTTGCAAAATTTGGAATAAATTTTCTATAATAGCCCAATAATCCAAGGTAAATTTTAATTTCTTTTTGTGTTTTTGGAATAGGATATTCTTTTACAGCTCTGATTTTAGAGGGGTTTGGTTTAACACCATCTTGTGATACCATGTGTCCCAAATATGCAACTTCCTTTTGTAGGAATTCTGACTTATGAAATTGAATTTTTAGGTTATTATCTCTTAATTTTTGGAATATTTTACGAATATTTTCAATATGTTCTTGCAAACTGGTGCCTAAAATAATTATGTCGTCTAAGTAAACAAGGCAAATCTTATTTATATAATCTTTTAAAACATAATTAATTAGTCTCTGAAAAGTCGCTGGAGCATTTTTAAGTCCAAACAGCATTCTAGTAAATTCGTAATGACCATTATCTGTGCTAAAGGCAGTTTTTTGAATTGAATCTTCTGACATTTGTATTTGATGGAACCCGGATGCAAGATCTAAAGTGGTATAATACTTGTTTCATCCTAATTTATCTAATACTTCTGTAATATTAGGAATCGGGAATTTATCATCTATCGTTTTAGTGTTTAATTTACGATAATCTATTACCATTCTATACTTTTGTTGATTAGAAGCGTCTAGTTTTTTGGGTACCATCCATACAGGTGAATTCCATGGTGAATAACTTTCACGAATAATTTTGTCTTTAGATAATTTTTTAATCTGATTCGCAATTTCTTTTTTATAACATTCAGGATAACGATATGTTTTAGAATAAGTTGGAATTTCATCAGTAGTTCGGATTTTGTGTATAATGGCACTAGTGTGAGTTAACGTCTGATCTTCTCGTGAAAATATATCTGTATAATTTTTTATTAATTTGTAAATTGCGTGTTTCTCTTCATTATTTAAATGTTCAGCTCTAATTTTTATTTCGTTAATTTCGATTGTGTTTATATTATTTTTTATATTAAAATATTGTAGCTTAAGTCTTTTATTGCAAATTTTTACGATATTATTTCCAAGATTTAATTCTGCTTTTAACATCTGTAAGGCAGGCAAACCTAATAAAACATTGAATTCTTTATGGAAATCAAAAAGAAAACATTTAATTTGTTTATTTTCAATATTTAATATAATAAATTCGTTTCCGGATGTTTTTCCTAATGTAGTAGTAAAACTGAAATGCTCATTATAAATTTTAAATTTCTTTTGATTTAGTCTAACATAACTTTTACTTATTAGATTTATTGTTGAAGCGGTGTCTATCAAAATTATATAATCGTTATAGAAATGGCAATTTACTGTTACAGTTAATATTCATTATTTCTCCGACATTGATAGGTTGTCTAATCCTAAAAATGATTCGTCTTCAAGATTTTGGTTTTCAAATTCATCAACGTGAGTGTACTCATCGTTATCGATTTGTTCTTCATTATTAAATAATTCCTCTGAATCGTAATTTGGTAAAGGATTTATTTGAGATTGATTGTAATTTTGATTATAACGTGGTCTAAACGTTTGTCTAGTTTGTATTGACATTGGTATTGGTTTTATGCCTTGGGCATTTTTTATTTGTTGTCTTGGTGCAAATGTTTTAGGTAGAAATTTATTTTCAAAGTTAATTGGTCCGGTAGGGAATGTCTTTTCAAATGGTCTTTGTATTGGTATATTAGTTGATTTTATTTGGTTGGTTTTGGGTGTTTGAGTATACCTCAAATACTAGAAATCGTTTTGTAATAACATTTCTATTTCAACTAAATTATTTGGATTTCTGGTCGCAATATTATTTCTATATGGGTCATTTATAGTTAATATAAAATGTGAAACAATTAGTTTTTCAGCAAATTTACTTATTATTAATTTTGCATCATTATCACTTTCTTCAATGCTAAGTCTTGATTTGAAAGCAAGAAATCTTTCTTTTACAACTTCTAACATTTTATATGGATTTTTATAATTCTGTAATTTTAAAATCTCATTCATTATAGTGGTTGAATTGGTTTTATCTTTGAAACTATTAATCAAATGTTGTCTTAAATCGTTCCAATTTTGAAATTCTAGGTCCTTTATACTATCCAGGGCCTTTTCTGTTATTTTACTTCTGATATTTAGAAATGCTATTGATTTATCAAAATCGTCTAAAGGTGGATTTAAATTACCAAGTAGAGTTTGGAGAGTGTTCACAGCATTTATAAATGTAGTTAATTTGTTGGGATCTCCATTGTATTGTGGAATCGCATTTAATGCAAAATTGATTTTGCTGGTTCTATCAGCCATTATTTCGTTATTTATTTCTAACAATTTACTCAAGGTGATAGAATATAAGCTTTACAATAAAGTTTACTTACAACAGAGTTATGCACAAAATTATGTTGGTCCAAACAATCTTCATCTATTTTGTGGAGATTTGTGGTGGATTGACTCTCGTCTTGTAATTTTTGTGTCCAGGAGGTTAACACTTGTTAACATTACACTTGGTTACTCTTTGTAACGGCTGGTGATGCTGGCTCTACACTTGGTGGCTCTCTGCAACTGTCGACGATGCTGGCACTACACTTGGTGGCTCTCTGCAACTGTTGACGATGCTGGCACTACACTTGGTGGCTCTTTGCAACTGTTGACGATGCTGGCACTACACTTGGTGGCTCTTTTGCAACTGTTAACGATGCTGGCACTACACTTGGTGGCTCTTTGCAACGGGTCAATTTCTAAGCACTGCACTTGATGTGTTCCGATTCGCGAATTAACGTTAAAACGAACAAAATGCGATTTTAACGGATTAATTCAATTTATTGAATTCCGATCGTAGATTGTTTCGCGTATCCTACCGACTGCGCCAAATATGAAATTTCAATAGAGATTTCTACTTTTAAAAACATATGTTATTTTATTATCGAAGTTTACAATATGCTTACAGAAATTAGACTGACTTTGTCACGTCTCTACTTTCATCAACAGATTCATATTATTGTTTGTCTTAAATATAAAGCGTCAGCATAGATAAAGCGTAAATACAGATTATTAATATAGTTGGGTCTACATAACTCACACGACTTTCTTATAAGAGTGGTTTCACTAAAATACTGTCAAACCAACCAATACTTCACAGTAATATTCTGAAATTGTACCATTTAGCTTATTATTTTATTGTTAAATACTATTAATATTCTTTTCTTTAATATTTACCTTATAAATACATTCAAATATAATATTTATTATGTACTGTTTTTAAATATTTATTTACAAAAGCTAATACGCTCGAAATACGTTCTTAGTCGATCAATATGTAATAACCGGTGGACAAAGACAAATATCAAATTATTTTAGTCTATTTTGTTTCTTGTCAATATGTTGTCACGCATAGTTCATGCGAATTAGTAAATATAATCCCCATACATACGTATCTATGCAAAACATAAATAAGAATATTTATGATTTTCCGTAGCAGTTTTCTCGTAACTGGTACATTGTTTTAAGAAATTCTTCAAACAAAAGTTGTGCAAATAAACATATCGTTCATTATGAATATAACTATATTTGCCATCCTTATAATAAACATGTATTTCCGGTTTGAATATTCTTTTCCAAAATAAGAGGCGCATATCTAGACCATATACAAGTCTTAAGTTTAGAGACAGACATACAGAAAAAATAAACAGACAAACAGATAAGAAGACACACAGATGTAATTTCGAAAATAGTCACATTCGATTCTGGAGGGTCATAATTGTTTATTTCCGTTGAAATCTCGTGTTCGAAAATGATCATAAATACAAGACTTACCTACTTATCACTGCGTATAAGAATGTAATAAAATCAAGAGATTTTCACCGCTATTTAGAGTAGATTAAATGTAATGACGGTCCTGAACCAAAGTCAATGCATATTTGATTTGAATGTTTAAAACGACGGAAGTCTTATTTAGCAGAGTGAGTTGAGGGTTACAATCATTGATATGTATATATATATATATTTATCTCTGTAATGTTAATTGCCATTCAAAATAGTGGATGTACAATTGGAATACAAGCAGATACAGTCTGGTATGTTCCTATTTCAATTTTGTAATCTTTTTTTCACATTAATTTGAAATAAACATAGGTACTGGTACCATTGCCTTCAGCTAACCGTATATTATGGTATTTTTTTTATATTTATGTACAAATTATTATCGTTCCAATAAAGTTTTTAATGATGAGAATATATTTATAACCCCTTTGTTTTGAAGAGAGCAAATAATAATAAAACAAGATTTGGTACGCGTAAAACGCACCAACGCGCAGAGCTCGCCATTAGGTAAAATATGCGTTGCGAGCAGTAATTTTTAATTATCATGGGTTTTAGGCTAACGATTTGAAAAAATGTTAAGGATATAGAAAGTCTTACATTAAATTTTAGATTGTAAGGATAAAAAAATTTTTTTAGTGCATATTTTAAAATTCAAAATTATAATATTTAATAATTTTTTTCGGGCTTTGGGTTAACAAAATGAAAAAATCTTATAAATATGAAATATTTCGAACTCGAGATTTCAACGGATATACATGGTTGGACATTCCCTGAATCGAATGTGACTATTTTCGGAGTGACATCTGTGTGTCTGTGTGTATGTGAACGCTCTAGAGCCGAAACTGGGAACGAAAAATTATGAAACTTCAAACTTAAAACTTGCATATGGACTTAATGTGAACCTTCTATTTTTGAAAAGAATATTCAAACCGAAAGTGCATGTTTACTCTATGCATTTTTTGTCCTTTCTCCAATATCACTAGAACGACTGCCCTTATGGCAAAAATAGTTATGTTTTTAATGAAAGCTATGAATATTTCGCACAACTTTTGTTTGAAAGTTTCTTCAAAAAATGTACCAGTTACGAGAAAACTGCTACGAAAAATCATACATATCTTAAGATATGTATGATTTTTAGAAATAGTGATTTCAATATCAATACAATATGGGATAAACCATATTGTATTCTCAGTGAAAAACCATGTAATACCAATATTGCCAAAATGGTATACCATCCTTATCCCAATAGAGCGCTTGCGCGCTCCATTGCAATGCATTGTGGGAATGCCAGTGGCGTATTACTTTTAGCCTGCTGCAATAAAATAAAAATATTTTTGAAGTCGATTTTCAAAACGCAAACAAGTCATTTACATTCAATCCTATTCCTAGGGTCTGTCGCTTTTCCGTTTCAGTTTGGTTCCTTCATTCTATCATTTCTTGCTCGTGTTATCTTGCGGTATTTTGTGTTATCGTGTTTAAAATTGAAATCAATATTGATCATCTTATTCGTAAATCGAAATATTTTACACATTAAGGTAAGTCATATTTTACTTGTAAATTGAATAGTTTATACCATCATCTGTGTACCGTATATTAACTTTAAATTTCAATCTGTTGCTCTGCTTTAGCTTGGTCTCCTTATCATTTATCCAGAAACAATACACAATCGCATCTATCATGTGACAGAACATGAAATATCAAAAATAATATCTATGTTCCTGGTTACAGCTAGAGATCGCGATGGTGGAAGGAAGGAAAGATCACCGAACACTTTTTCTATATTTTATAACAGTTTACTAATATATGTTAGAATATATATTTATTATTATATATATTATCCTGAAAAGTCTAGTGTGGCTCAACATATTTTTTCCACATGTCATCCAAATACAATTGATAACTTAAAACTAGTGAGATCCGTGTCTTCAATTAAAAATTAGATTCCTTGGAAATCATATTTATTTTTAAAAATTCAGATAAGATAATGAACTCCGACAAAGATCCTATACCGAAATCTGCACTTTATGGTTTATTAGAAGACACGTCTCCCTAGGTTGACCAAGCGTAACTGCTGATTAGTAATACTCTATAGTTAGCGGCTTTTTCCTTTAAGGGATACGGGCTTATCATAGTAACTTCGTGTCCCTTAGCACCTAGGCCCTTGAACAAAGTTGAGTCTATAATATGAGGGCTGTTTGCTGGCACGTGAAATATTCCTTAAAGTTTGGCCCTGTAATAGTTCACATTTCATATGTAATGTTTTATTTTTATATAGTATAGGTTTTTAGTTTTAATTAATTTGTATGGAACAGAACAATGACTAAAACATATGAATTCATTAAATCAATTTTTCCAATCTTGTTATGTTAAATTACAATTTAAGTTATTAGAATTTCCAAATCGTTTATTGACTATTGATAAGTTGGTACATTGTCGAGTTTCAATAATATTTGCTTATTGTCCATGCAGCATGAATCACGAAGAATAAGTAAATATTATTCATAATGTTGTATACTAGGATGGATAAGTATATTTGCCAAATGTGACTCACCCGGCGAAGGGTAGGTTTATTTGAACTGAGTTGAACTGCCATTTTTGGCAGATGGGAAGTCAGTCTTCGGGAAGTAGCGAAACAGAGTCGTCACGAGGTCAGAAGTGATAGAAACGATTGACGAAAGTGATAGATATCGAGTGAGTTACGTTCGGGCATAGGTTCAAGTTATATCATTTTCTTTTCTTTTTGCACGATAATTATACATATATTTATTTGTGTATGTTATTTTACGTCGGAGATTTCTATATATATTAAAAACAACTAAGAGACACTATTCCTTGCGTTTAATTTGTGTAACAAACCCCCAGTTCATTGCATTGTGAGTGAAAGTGTTGTGCCAAAACGACAACGAAGGCCCAGAGTTAGCAACATCGGTGCAGATTTTGTACCGAAAAGTAAACCCCCAAACAAGAACACGCGTGCTCTCGCTCAGGCACACCGTTTTGGTGCGGACCCGTACGTCCGTTGGTGGCAGCAAATATTACAGCTCCTAACGCGCCAGGGGCCAAAATTACACTTAATACTACTAGCAACACAAAAACACGTAACATCATTGATAAGAACTTAGCAACCAACTAACGCAAACAATTAAATTATACTTAATTTAACACCTTTCAAAAAACAATGAATTACAAGATTGTATCTTGACCACATTTTAAAAACAATAGATATAGATTCTCCATATTATTTATTACTAAAATTATATCTTAATAACTAGCACGTGTGAAGGCACAAAAGTCTCTAGCTCGAGTTATTATATATGCAGTGGATGTTTTTATTTATTATACGCAATAATAAGTAAGACATAGTTATGAAAAAAAATGTAACTCTTGATTTTAATGAAAATATACGTTTCAACCCTACCGACTATTTTCTGATTTAAGTCTGAGTGTCTATCTGTGTCGAAGGTTTACCTCCTATTTACATATTTACTCTATGCATTTTTTGTTCTCCAATATCACTAGAACCGCTGCACTTATGGCAAATATAGTTAAGTTCATAAATAGAGATATTTGTTTATCGCACAAATTTTGTTTGGAAGATCTTGAAATTATTATTTATTTTGTCATGGAAATGCATTTATGATAAATTTTAATTTAAAATCTTATAACTTTTGAGTGGCATAAATTGTTATTTGTTATGCCTTAGGTGAATTTTACCATACCTATGGTCACTATAAGAAGGGCCTTCCGGAAACCACTGGAAGTAACCCAGCAAACACAAAAACATCCCAAGTACATTCTTGTAACGTAACACGGCGACTTGTAACTCCCGGGCGACTTCCATTGGGATGCATATATTGCGGCCTGGTAACATTCCAATGTCCGCTTTAAATGACTTTATTGAGAAATTGCATTAAATAATGGATACAACCCTATAATTATAAATAAGATGGTGCACAAGAAACAAAGACAAGAATTGACCAAACATTTTTACCACAAATCTATCGAAGAAAATAATAAAATATATCGCAAAATTAATTTCATAGGCAAAACCAGCTTTAGAATATCAGAAAAACTAAAATCACTTGATATTACATCAGCTTTTTATAATAAACACACTTTAAAGAATCATTTAGTTAATAATAAAATCTTTACACGGAACCAACTTGCACAAAGTGGTGTATATGAAATATCATGCAATGATTGCAATTTCTCTTATATAGGTCAAGCAGGA
The DNA here is from genome assembly GCA_933228885.1 of Leistus spinibarbis. Taxonomy (NCBI): domain Eukaryota; kingdom Metazoa; phylum Arthropoda; class Insecta; order Coleoptera; family Carabidae; genus Leistus; species Leistus spinibarbis. The sequence continues at coordinate 281,658 of CAKOGD010000024.1, read as the reverse complement.
CGTAATTTTAATGTCAGATTTTCCGAACACATGAGATCTTGGCGATTACAAAAAAGTGATTCTAATGTTGCCAAACATATGTTAGAATCGAATCATAAATTTGACATCCATAGTCTTAAGATTTTACATGTCAACAAGAAAGGATTAAAGTTGAACCTTCTAGAAGCGTTAGAGATCAATAAAGCAGTTTCTCAGAACAAGAACTTAATGAATGAACAGATAAATCTGAACTCGTCACCGCTTCTAAAACCACTCTAATCCTTGCTTGGTTTTCCCTTAATATAACCCCTCCATATTGTTTACAATTTGTCTTAGATATAAGTACAGACCCCATTGTAATTTTCTTGTATATGTTCTGATGATGGCCTAAGAAGCCGAAATACGTATAAACATTAAACAAACTCTTTGAAACTTAACGAGTGTTTTTATTGCAAATTTTATTAAAAATGTTTCAACAAGTGCCAACAGCAAGATCTATTAATGACTTTATTGAGGTTATCCCTAGAACATCGCAAAGTTACGCAAATATTGCAGTTCATCTGAACATTGCATGTACATCACAATAGGAAGTTCTTAGTACATTATTAAAGGTAGTCTCTACATCATACATTTAGGAAGTTGTTAGTAAATCACTGGACGAGTTACCGATAACGTATGTTTGCGTACTCCTAGCAACATTGCTTTGTGAAATTACTCTGTAGTCGCTAAAATAGTACCCTAGTACTTCTTAATTAAATAATTAGGTAACAAATAATAAAAACACCTTTGATGCCTTCAAATTTCAAATATATTTATTGTATAAAAATGTACTTTTTCATTTATTATATATTAATTTCAGTACACAATATATTATCAAAGTTATGTATAAAAACAAACATATTCTTTAAAATAGTATATGATTATAACATATTAGATTCAATATAAAATCAAAATATAGAATATTAATACAAACAAAAATGGTAAAATAGTATAAGATATAAAAATACATGGTACAAATGTAACAATGTTGGGGCAATGAATTATTATATTATCCCAACCACTGTTACTATTTTTATTCTAAGTTGAAGGATGGACTACTGGGTTGTTGCTATTAAAATTTGTCTTGGCTTTAATTCACTTTAATGGTTTAGATAATTAAATAATAAAATAACAAGAGAAAATATGGAAACAATTAGCAATTGAAGTAGTAATTAATAGTTACTTACTAAACATGAGTACAATAATCCTGTTTTCTGAATTTCACAGCCACTCACCAACACTTAAACAATCTTTCTTTAACTTATCCAGTATGACTTAATTAACTGTGCGTCTAGCTTATTTGGCGATCGAAAACTAACTGACTTACTACTAAGTCCTTTTTGCGAGCTCCCTGCCCTTATTTTCTACACAAACTTATCCTAATCTTATCATATTGGCTTAACTATAGTTTTGACTTCCGCAACCAATGACCCTATTGGTGGAGACGCTCGGCCTAGCGGGGTGATACTTAAGTCGGTACGGGACGTAGACTCCGCGTCCCTACACAATTTATATTAAATAAAGAAGTCCCCGATTCTAATATTTTAAAAGTTAATAATAAAGACACAATTTAAAATCTAGGATTTTAATTACTATTACCTAGTTTGGCAAATAACAAAGTAATACGCAAAACACTACAATAAAATTCGAGTTGAATTGAAATGAGCCGTTGACGCCGGAAGCCAAATTAATACTAATTACTCTAATCTTATTCTAATTAAATTACGCTGCACTTGTTCCTATGGTGGTCCGTTCGCTAGCATTTGTGCTTGGGCGGTCGGAGGGTCATGAGGGTCACCCTGACGAAATCAGGGTGTTGTTTTGGGGTGCATCCGGGAAACTGGGTAGATGGGTTCTCACGCAGAAAACGAATGCTTTCCTCCATCTGGAAGGCATAACCACACCCATCTAGCGTTTCTAGTTGTTGGTACCGGATGCATCCCGCGTAGGCGATCGCTCTTGTCCAACATTAATTTTTATGTAACACGGAATTTGGATACTAATGTTTGCACGTGCACTTTAATGTTAAACACATTTGGACCCTATTCGTAGTTCCTAGAATTACACTGCCACACAAACATAACAATATCAAAATATAATATATTTAAACCAAAATAGTAATACTGTATAAGATATAACATATATGTACAAAAAAATCAAAGTGATAATGTAGTATAAGATATTATAAAACATACATATGTATATGGTACAACATAAAATTAAAATATAGTATATATAAACATACAAAAATGGTAATATGACATATATGGTACAACATATAATTAAAATATAGTACATTTTAACAAACAGAAATGATAAAATAGTATAAAACATTATAACATAAATGGTACATTATTTGGGGCCGGGCTACCAAGCTTTTCCCGGGCCAGTTGAATTAGCCAGTCCGGTACTGCTAATATGTCTTTGTTTAGCATGGCGGAGCCAATCCTTAACACACTGGTAGATGTCACGGGCATTGTTCGGTTAATATTTGCAGCACAAAATACATACAATATTGAATTGATATTTAATGAATATACACGTTACACTTATAACATTTTTAAAGAATACTGATGCAATTGTGTGCAATTTAATATTGAACACGTCCGTGCTGCTTAAAAACTATATTATTATGAAATTATGAATAAACAACAAGGAACAGATGCCGTTGAGGCGCTGAGTCGCGCTACGATGCCAAATGTTAAATATGAAACTATGTGACATTATTACCAAAATTATTAAAATTATAGAAAATGATGTTACATAATTTTAATATGAAATGAACCGATGTATTCATTTAATTACACATTATTATTTCAACTAGATAGCCAAAATTATATTATAATCATTTGTTTTACAATATAAATAGCATTACAAAATTAAATTAAAATTGGTCATAACTATTTCAATTTCAAATGTATGATATTTTGTAAGCACTTCACTGGCTAACATAAATCTACTGAGTCTTTCGCATTTCGCTGGACAATCTGTTTCTAATATTAGTCTTAATTAAATTCATTTTTGAAAATATTTGAATATATATAAAAAGGTACATACAGTATATAAAGAAAACCATTTAAGGCTATATTTACCCACAGCAAATTCTTCCATCCGTTCCAAAGGTATATCTGTATAGTTCGCGACTTTTTCCTTTAAAGGAAACGGATTATCATATTAACTTCGTGCCCCTTAGCAACTAGGCCCTTCAGCAATTTTGACCCTATAATATGATGGCTGAGTGTTGGTACATGAAATACTCCTAAATTTTGGCCCCTAGCGCTCCTGAGGCCAAAATTACACTTAATACAACTAAACACACAAAATAACGTAACATCATTGTTAAGTACTTAGCAACCAACTGAGCATGTCCTATTTATTTCTACACCTATTAAAATACAATATAGAGATAATTGTATGACAATGACTGATATGGGAAAGGTCTAAACTTGAAAACTTATTAAAATTAATTTTTTATATTACCCATTATTATAATTTTATATAAATAGCAAACACAGGTGTACGCACTAATGCCTTTAGCTCGGACGTATTATCTAATGAGTGGATGTTGTAATTATTACATTTTTTGTTCTCTCTCCAATAACACTAGAACGGCTGCACTTATGGCAAAAATATTAATGTTCATAAAGAAAGATATTAATATTTTGCACAAATTTTGTTGGAAAAGTTTCTTTAAAAAAGTACCTGTAACGAAAAATCCGGTATGGAAAATCTTAAAATTCGTATTTATATTGTCATGGAAATGCATTTATGTTAAATTTTCATTTAAAATTTTATAACTTTTGAGTAGCATAATTTGTTATTTGTTATACCTTAGATGAATTTCACAATACATTTGGCCACTACAAAAAAGGCTTGGCGGAGGCCACAATGGATACAATTTTAAATAAACAAGCTTAGGTACAACGCACCTATGCGTCCAGCTCGCCTTATAAGTAATATATGCGATGCGAGCAGTTTTTAATAATTATGGCCTTTTGGTTAACTAATTGAAAAAATGTTATAGACATAAAAAGTCTTACATTTAATTTAAGATTATATTAAAAAAAAAAATTTTTTTTTCAAATTTTGAAATTCAAAATTATAATATTTAATAATTTTTTTCGGACTTTGGGTTAACAAAATGAAAAAATCTTGTAGACAAAAAATATCTTAGAATGTTTAGTAGAATTTTTAAGTGTTTCAATTATTTTTATAAGGGCAGTATTAAGGGGGGCTGCAAATTTTGGGGCCCTATAACTCGGGAAATATACGGGCGATTGGATTTAAACTGCGAACGGATTCAAATGGGATGCCAAATAATATGTGTACCAAATTTGGAGTGAATCGCTCCGGTACCTTCAAAGGAGTAGAGGGCACAAATTTGGTCTTACGAGCGAGCGACGACTAACATCCAAGTATATAAGTTATATACATTTTCGGAATCAGGGCGACGAGACGAACACTTTTTTAGCTCGCCGTACGTAGTACCGAAGAGGCTAAAGCATTCGGTCGTGTGTCTGTAGCATTCTCGGATCAAAAAATTTCATTAAGAAAAAGTATTCGTCTCGTCGCCCTGATTCCGAAAATGTATATAACTTATATACTTGGATGTTAGTCGTCGCTCGCTCGCTCGCTCGCTCGCTCGCTCGCTCGCTCGGTCGCTCGTAAGACCAAATTTGTGCCCTCTACTCCTCTGAAGGTACCGGAGCGATTCACTCCAAATTTGGTACACATATTATTTGGCATCCCATTTGAATCCGCTCGCAGTTTAAATCTAATCGCCCGTATACTTCCTGAGTTATAGGGCCCCAAAATTTGGAGCCCCCCTTAATACTGCCCTTATAAAAATAATTGAAACACTTAAAAATTCTACTAAAAATTCTAAGATATTTTTTGTCTACAAGAATTTTTCATTTTGTTAACCCAAAGCCCGAAAAAAATTATTAAATATTATAATTTTGAATTTCAAAATTTGAACAATTTTATTTGTTTTAAATATAATTTAAAATTAAATGTAAGACTTTTTATATCTATAACATTTTTTCAATTAGTTAACCAAAAGGCCATAATTATTAAAAACTGCTCGCATCGCATATATTACTTATAAGGCGAGCTGGACGCATAGGTGCGTTGTACCTAAGCTTGTCTTAATGAAATTTTTTCATCCGAGAATGCTACAGACACACGACCGAATGCTTTAGCCTCTTCGGTACTACGTACGGCGAGCTAAAAATATTTACACATATACATGTTCATTTAGTTGTAATGTATTTCAAAAATATTCTTATTTACAAATTCATTAACAAAAATCTTAAATAATTCACTATGCTAATTTTGATTAATTTATCTTCGGTTTAACATTAGTTTGACTTGGAGATCCAAAAAGTCGTTTTAAAACTAAAATAATTCCAATAATAAACGTAGCTAATACTATCACAGTAAAAACAATAACATCTATTAGAAAATATTCAATAAGTGATAAATCGACTGAAGCAGCCCTTAAATGGGGGGCGCCCTTATGTTTAATTACATATTCGGTCCAATATATCGCTTTTTCTAACGGTTGCAATGGTTGGTCTTTTATTATATCTGAATTACGTTTGGCTGCATTTTGATATCTGTAACAAAATAAATTATTTGTTACATTTCTGTTTTGTACGAGATTTCATTCAGATTGTCGCAAAATAAGGAGAATTGAATAATTTGTTTACGTATAAGAGCTTTAGATATATATCCTTTTAAGGGAGTTAGAAATCGTTGCATGAATTTAAAACAAATTAAAGCTATATTATATATAAATTGAGAAAGTGTTAAATATTCAAGTGAAGGCCACACCGATATTTTATAATAATAAATATGCACAAATAATTTATAGCTGCTAACTTAGGATTCTTTAAAATCCCTTGAATTCGCTCCAAAAATAATTCTTCAGTCAGATCATCAAACTGCAATTTTGAACCTTGTCCGAACTTTAGAATGTTAGCAGCATTTGAGTGTTGATCTGCATAGAATGGTATCACTAGTACCGGAACTCCCTTATACACTGTTTCGGTACTACTCAATAATCCTCCATGAGTTATAAAGAGTTTTACATTCGGATGAGCAAGAATATCGCTCTGCGGAAACCATTTTCCAATTTGCACATTATCAGGTTTTCCAGGTAAGTATTCGTTCTCAAATTTCCACAATATTCTTTGTGGTAATTTGGCAAAAGCATTTAAAATCATGGATCGTATTTCCATTGGTAGATCTTTGCTCTGTAAATTAGAGCCCAAACTGAAAAATACTATACCTTCTGTAGCATCATCCATAAATGTTTTTAACTCCTAAAACATTAGTTTAATCATTTATTTAAAAAAAATATCGTCATTATTGTTCAAGATATAGAATAAAATAAATAATAACGTACCTGAGATAGCGGTTTGGGTTCCTTGATATGGATTCCCCCAATCGGGATCATATTTGGCATATAAGGTCTTGGGCTCTCAAAATATAAATTTGAATTGATAAAAATCATGCTAATGTTCTTTGAGATCTGCTCAAACGATGGGCCGTCCCCAAAGAACTCATAATACAGTTGTTGTTGAAAAGGGTTAGACGTACTGCGTTGCTATAGCTCGTAAAATATCCCAACGCCCGTATTAAGATATCGCTCAATAATAGTCATTTTATCCGAATAACCTGTTAGTATATTTGGGACAAATGACGATGGGAACAAATTACCGCTCAAGTGATTTACAAATAAGCTAGTCGATGTACACACCACCATAATGGGGGCTTTAAATCGGTGGCCTAACCCAAAAAAAGCTTCGTTACCAAATGCTTGTATGATTATTAAATCGAATTCTTCGTCGGATTTGAGCAAATTTTGGACTCCGACATTTCGCAGAGTTACTTCTGTGAGAACGTTGGAGTATTTGAAAATAAGTTTAACCATTGACCAAGGGCTCTTGCTGTGGGAACTTATGAAGCTTTTGCGGACCGTTGAAATCAGTATGAGTACGTGTTTGTTAAAACTAGATTAGGTGCAAGGCACCTATGCCTTTAGCTCGTATATAATAAATATGCGATACAAGCAACGGATTTCCTACTTTAACTCTACGCTTAGCATTAAAATTTAAAAATAATTGTTTTTAATTATTATGGTCTGTGGTTTCACAATTTGTAAAAATGTAATACAAATAAAAGGTTTTCAATATTTTATTTATGGTTTTTGTCTTACCAATATGAATAAATATTGTAGAAATAAAAAATCATAGAATGTTTTGTAGAATATTTGGATGTTTTACATATTTTTTCTAAGGGCAGTTTTAATGAGGCTTAAAAGCTAGGACATAAGCGTCATTAGAGCAATATTTACTAATAATATCAGCGTTTTCTTGCATCCGTTCCAAAGGTATATCTGTATAGTTCGCGACTTTTTCCTTTAAAGGATATGGACTAATCATAGTAACTTCATGTCCCTTAGCAGCTAGACCGTTGAACAATGTTGACCCTATAATATGATGGCTGTATGATGGCACATGAAATAATCCTAAAATTTTGGCCCCTAACGCCCCTGGGGCCAAGATTACACTTAATACTACTAGCAACACAAAAACACGTAACGTCATTGTTAAGAACTTCGCAGCCAACTAATGCAAACGATTATATCTGACGTTATTTATTATAAAACCTATCAAAATACAATTAATTACAATATTGTATCATGAGCCATACAATAAATAATATGGGAAAAAAACTATATTTTTAAATCAATTGAAATAAATTCTCCATATTATTTATTATTAAAATTGCCAAGGATAAATATAATATATATATGTATATATATATATATATATATATATATATATATATATATATATATATATATATATAAGTTATAGTGTTCCACTCTTCTCAAAACTGCTAACATAGACAATTACGTACTTGATATAAGATGTAACTAGATAGTAAGACACAGTTCAGATTGTAACCAGCAGCAGAACAAATGTAATAATAGACAAATAAATCTTTGTTTAAACTGAGTTGTTGTATTGAGAAAGTTAAGTTATATGTATATATATATATATTATATATATATATATATATATATATATATATATATATATATATATATATATATATATATATATATATATGTATATATATATGTATGTATACTTATTAGCAACAGTGGTTGTTTCATACATTGCATTATTTCAAACACAGCTTCCAACAATGCTGGTTTGACGGTACCCAGTAAGTCAGATTACTTCAACAGAACAACTCGTATCCCATACGTAGTCATAAATAATTCAGACACACACACAAATCACCTACATACAAAATAAAATAAAATAAATATTTTTCAAAAAAAAAAATTTTTTTTTTCAATTTTTTTTTTTTTTCGTTTTTTTGTGACGTACGCGCATGACGTATATAAGCCACACCCTGTCTGCTTCAAGGGACCTTCTTACTACTGAGGCGCTCTGAAAAATCCAATTTTCAATATTTTGCAACGACAGAGGTTCAATTTCCGTAGAAAAGTGTGGAGAACATTATACCGAAACCGCAAGTTGATTCGTTGGATACAAAAGAAAAAATCTTTTCGGCCAGCAGGAGAAATGTGGTTTCGAGAAAAATGCGCTTGAAGTTTCGGGACAAGTGTTTCAGCGCGCGACACTGTTGGCTCTGAGGAGCGAAAAACTTATGAAGGAAATCCCCTACGGTAAAACGACTTTGGGGGAATAAACTACATATTATAAAATATTGAAAAATACAAAATTTGAAAAATCGATTTTTTTGACCCTCGGGAGAGTAATACCCCCTTAAGTTGTGATAGTTTGTGTTTTTTGTTCTCTTCATCTAATATTTGACCTCTTTCATTGATTGTTTCCTTTACATTTACTCTTTTAAATTTAGGTTTTTCTATTTTTCCTGCATTTCGTTTGTGAATTTTGACGTATACTTCTTCAGGAATATCAAATTGTTTCTCTTGTGGTTCGGCGTATTTTAATTTACTTTTGTTAATGTTACTATTAACTTGTTGGTTTATCTCTTTAAGGATCTCGCTATGTTTTTGTAAGTATTCTTCTACTAATACTTCTTCGGGTTTGAGTTTTGGTTCGAAATTTTGACCGAATATTATTTCCAGTGGTGTTCGTTTCGTGACAGAATGCATACTGTGGTTATACGCTAACAATGCATAGTTTAATCGCTCTTTTAAAGTTAATGCTTTAATGGTGGGGTTTTGATTAATTACTCTCATCTGTTCGATTAGGGACGAATGAAAGCGTTCTACAATTCCATTGCTCTTAGGATTTTCTATTGAAATGTAATGAATGTTAATTTTTCTCATTGCTAAATAATTTTGAATAGTTTTATTATTAAATTCAAGTCCATTGTCGGAGACAATTTCTTTGGGGATAATAAAATGAGTGAAGTATTTAATAAGTTTATTTAATATGGTGATAGCATTTTTATCCTTGATAATATAGGCCATGGAAAATTTGGAGAACGAGTCTACTAATGTAAGAATTTTTGTTTGTTCAAGAGACAATAAATCAATATGCACTTTTTCAAAAGGTTTCTCTGCGGTAGGTGTAAAGATGTTTGGAATTACTATTGGATTGCGTTCGTATTTTGTGGATAGACATACATTACATTTATTAATATAGTTTTGTATATCTTTCGGCATATTAGGCCAATAATAAGACAATTTTAATTTGTTGTACTTTTCTGTTATTCCTCGATGGTTAGTTTTACCTTCATGGTAATTCTGTATTGTTAATTGTTGGTCATCTTTGTTTTCTACATCATTAACCATGTTATTACAAGTTTATAGCTTCCAGCATCAAAGTATGTTTGAAGAACGGCGTTGAAATTTAGTTTAAATTTTTCAGGAATAAGGCAGTAATACGTTATGCCTGGTTGAAGGTATGTTTTTATAAAGTTTTATTACTATTTGTTTTATTCAGGTAAATGCAGAAACGTTGAATTTTGTTATCGAATAATTTAATTATTTTAATCTCGTTTTTGCTGTTTGTTTCTTTAGCGACAATCTGATTTTTGCACGTGTTAATAGAAAAATCTAAGTAAGTTAAACCGTTGACGGGGGCTTCATTATCTGAATGTACAGTATCAAGTGTTCCGTGTTCGGATCCGGTTTCAACTACAACAGAGTCCGTATCTGTGTTTATATTTAATTTTAAATTTTGTTCTGGCTTATTATAAACATTAAAAATTATAGAAGTGCTTCCAAAAATGTTCTTTATTAAATTTTCAATTCTCTGCCAGGATTTTTTATCGAGTCCTGAGCCAATTCGGGGTAAATCTATTTGATTTATATTATTTTGTATACAATATTCTGATAGTTTTTCTAAACATTTACTTATACTTGGATACGTAGGTTTGTCGGAATAAAATTTCTTTGTAATTAGATGTATTATTAATCGTGGTTGTTTTTGTATAAAAAGTTTGTTTTCTAGGTTAAAGAGATTTTTGATAGGGTAGTTTGCTTTTACTTGTGCGGCAAATATTTTAGATAATTGTAGATCTTCTGAGACACAATGTATTAATGGGTTATTGGATTTGAAAATGTCTGAATCATGATACAAAATTTCAAATTGGGGCTTTATTCGCGAGAGTGCGTCGGCCACGTAATTTTGACAACCTTTCTTATATTCAATAGTGCAATTGAATTTCTCTAGTTTTAATCGCCAACGTATTAGTTTTTGGTTTGGTTCTTTTAATGAATTTAACCATACGAGTGGGCGGTGGTCTGTAATAATTTTAATTTTGTGACCTAATAAATATGGGCGAAACTGTTTTGTGGCCCAGACAATACTCAATAATTCCTTTTCTATTGTACTATAATTTATTTCATGGTCATTTAATGTGCGTGAAATGTATGCGATGGGAAGATCTTTATTGTTTTTATTTTTCTGAGATAATACGGCACCAATGGCGTAGCGTCAGTTGTGAGAATAAAATCTTTAGAAAAATCAGGATATTGCAGTATTGGGTTATTAAACAAAAGAGTTTTACATTTTTCGAAGCATTCTTTTTTATTTATGTCAATTTTATGATTCTTTTTTAAGCAGATTGTTAGTGGTTTGGTGATTTTGGAGAAATTATCAATAAACCGTCTATAATAGCCAAGTAGCCCTAAGAAAGATTTTATTTCCTTAGTAGTTTTTGGGTTGGAAAACATGGTTATTGTCTGGTAATCGATGACTATTCTAAATTTTTGTTTGCCAGAGTTATCAGATTTTTTTGGTACGACCATGGTGAATAAGAATGTTGAATGATGTTATCTTTCAACATTTTTTCGATCTGAATTTGCACTTCTTGCTTATAAATTTCTGGATACTTATATTGTTTCGAATAAATGGGAATGTTGTCCGATGTTTTAATATGGTGTTTTATTTTATTTGTAAATGTTAATTTCTGCGATTCGTGTGATATTAGGTCTTTATATTTTTATGTAGTGTTTTAAATAGTAATTCTCGTTCGCTAATTGTTAAGTGTTCGTCTCGTACTTCGGTAGTGTTTATTTCTAAATTTAATTTTTTTAATTTTTGCTGGGCTAGATATTGAAATTTATATTTATATTTATTTAAAAGAATTATTTCTTTTTTCTCGAAATTTAGTTTTGCTTTTAACAATTGTATCCCTGGTATTCCAAGTAAGATATCAAAGTTATTATGGAAATTATATATGTAACTTTTGAGATTAAGATTTTTAAATTTAAAAAATGTAAATTCCGAACCAGATGATTTACCATTACAAGTGTGTATGGTGAAATGTTCAGGGAATTTTGTGATATTAGAATTTAGTAATTTTGGGTGAATAAAATTTTGAGTAGAAAAAAGAATATCTACCGTATCTAAAAGAATCTTAAAGTGAGACACTTGAATGAATGGTAGTTTACTGAAATTTTTTGTTAAGGATTCAATGTTAGTGGCTCGACAACGAGAAAATTTTCGTTTTCGGCTATTTCGGTATAATCGTTTTCGATTTCATTTTCAAAACTGTATTCGGGTTCGAGATTTACGTTTTCGTTTGGTAATTCTTCAGAATTATCTATGTTTTGATTATATAGCTCTTCAGAAATGTATTTTGGATCGTTTCTGGGTTGATATAAGTTTTGTCGTGGTACTTGTCTTGTCTGAATACTCATAGGAGTGGGGTTTCTGAAAGGTGCGTTACGGATGTTTGCTTGCGGGGTAAATGGTCTAGATTGGATTTGTTGTGGGGATTTTGGAGCGTTAAATTTGTGCATTGGTGATTGGTATTTAGGCTTATTAAATTGGATTTGATTTTTTTGTATTGGTTTTTGATATTGATTTTGTGAGACTCTTTGTTGGATGTGGATATATTGGAGATCATTCGTTAGTAAGTTTAGGATGCCAGTTAGTTTAGTAGGGTTGCAAGCAGATAATTGACTTCTGAAGGGGTCTCTACAGTTATTTATGAAACTTTGAACAAAATAATGTAGTGAGTGTTCCATTATGATTTTACTTTGAACAGACTCAAATTTACATGCTACCTTAGATTTATATATTAAAAATAAGTCATTGAATTTATTAAAATATTCTAAGATATTTTCTTTCATTTGTTTAAAATGACTGGCTTCATACATTATTGTATGTTCGGATCTAGTATCCGAAAAATTTTGTTGTAAATGATCCTTGAGTTCTTTCCAAGTATTGATTGTACACATATTCAAATTTTGTGCCGCTTTACCACATATCTTATTCTTTAATGTCATTAAAACAATTTTGCGTGTAATCTCTGAAGGGTTAGTTTGATTAATTAGCGTGCACATATCGTCGATAGTAGTTATAAAATTTGATAAAGATTTTACGTCTCCATCAAATTTTGGAGCCAAGTCTAGCATTTTAAGAATATGTTTGTTTAAACTTTGAAAAATGTTAGCGGGGCCCTGATCAACCATTTTTAATGATGTTAGAGTTAAATTTTCTAATTCTTTGATTATGGTATCCAGTTGGATTGATAATTATAATCTGTTTAGATTTGACTAACAGTGAGAGTAGCACTGATTTTGGCATTACTTCTCGGTTGACGTCTTCTCGTTCTCGTTGATGTTCGTTCAGCGAGATGGTGTGTTGAATCGATGTCTTCGATTTTCGATCGGGGATGACGTTGATTCGTGAGTCTTGCAGTGAGTATAGATCGAAGTTCTGACTGGAGCGACGACTTGATCTTATTTTGTTTTTGTATTTGTATGGTTTTTAGCTCGCCGTACGTAGTACCGAAAAGGCTAAAGCCTTCGGTCGTGTGTCTGTAGCATTCTCGGATCAAAAAATTTCATTAAGAAAAAGTGTTCGTCTCGTCGCCCTGATTCCGAAAATGTATATAACTTATATACTTGGATGTTAGTCGTCGCTCGCTCGCAAGACCAAATTTGTGCCCTCTACTCCTCTGAAGGTACCGGAGCGATTCACTCCAAATTTGGTACACATATTATTTGGCATCCCATATGAATCCGCTCGCAGTTTATATCCAATCGCCCGTATACTTCCCGAATTATAGGGCCCCAAAATTTTTAGCCCCCCTTAATACTGCCCTTATAAAAAAATTATATATTAAAAATTCTACTAAAAATTCTAAGATATTTTTTGTCCACAAGATTTTTTCATTTTGTTAACCCAAAGCCCGAAAAAAATTATGAAATATTATAATTTTGAATTTTAAAGTATGAACTAAATTATTTTTTTATCAATATAATCTAAATTTGGTACACATATTATTTGGCATCCCATTTGAATCCGCTCGCAGTATAAATCCAATCGCCCGCATACTTCTCGAGTTATAGGGCCCCAAAATTTAGAGCCCCCCTTAATACTGCCCTTATAAAAATAATTAATACACTTAAAAATTCTACTAAAAATTCTAAGATATTTTATATTTATAAGATTTTTTCATTTTGTTAATCCAAAGCCCGAAAAAAATTATTAAATATTATAATTTTGAATTTTAAAGTATGAACTAAAATTTTTTTTTATCAATATTCGGTACCGATGTTAAACACTTAATAGTGACGATTGTAAATTTTTAACGGAGTAAATTCTTTATGAATATCCGAATTACACAACCTTATTATCGGTATCCTACCGACTGCGCCAAATATAATTTTGAAATCGACAAAATTATTTTTAAAAAGTATTTTTTATTACATGAATAGAAATACACTTTACAAAGGTCAAAACAAGACTAACTCTATGTTTTACATTATAATATTTTGTTACAAAAAATATCCCATCTTTCTCATATTACTTATATTTTGCTAACTAAGGTTTTTATAGATGATGAAATAATGGTGTAACATTGTGAAATATGGGAGGTGTCCCTATATTACTTATATATATGTTACATATACAAACATATACATACATATACATGCAAATACATACATATTCATAGATACATTCACATACATATACATTCAAATACATACATATACTTTCACACACAAATACATACATATACTTATACATACACATACTTATACATTTATTTCAATAACTATACATACATATACATACAAATACGTACATATACATTCATTCGACCCACAACAAATGTATTCATAGCGGCTTATACACTCGCATTAGCGAGAATTCATTTGTACTTGAATAAATAGAGTGTCCGGGAACTTAATGTTGTGAAATTAGAACTAAAATAAATACTTCTAACCAAATTCAATATACGATAAAAGTTATATTAATTGATGAACAACTATTTTTAACAGTCAACTCAAAAATCTTATTTACGTTGCCATAGTTTGAAACAGCTTGTATTAAAAATCTTAACAATTTTGTAGTGATATTTTGTATATTATGAAAATTTTAGTACAAAACTTTAAAAACCATTAAAACAATTTGTGTCTGTTCCTAGATATCCTCCAATTTGTAATAAAATGTATTACAATTGTAGTATTCCTCATTAAAGTTTTTTCCCTGTGTATCGCAAAATTGGCCACGGGAAATAACATATGTATGATAAAGTATAACACTCTTGATATATTTTTTTAAATTGTATTCTATATCGCGTATAACCTATGCACGCCGGCGCCGTTTATGTAATGTGTTACACGTTCTGTTTATTAAGCCGACAAAACCACCAGTTATTTGTAGGCAACTAAATTAATTTCTTAAACTAAAAATATATATTGCCTGTATACAACTGTATTCACTGGGCAGGGATCAAAATATGAAATAAGACATTTATGAATAGTTTTAAAATATATATTTTAGGAAAATATGTGCACGATATGAATGTAATTACAAAATTGAATAGTAGAGGTTTCTATATAAATATAAACATTACCAAATAATAAATATAAGAAAATATGAAACATACTGTTAAAAAGCCCATTAATAACATTTGTTGAGGATTTTTATTTATAATTTATTTAGAATTATTCAACAATTAATAGAAATAGTAAGCAAAATGGATTAAGTAACGTGGCTACTCGAGAAATATGTAAATACTAGTGACAAGTGATCCTTACATTATTTAATTTTTTGAAGAAATATAAGTTGCAGAATATAAGTAGATATAAATTTGACTGTTATTAGAAGATATAAATCGATTATGATAGAAAAATCTCCTTGGAATGTGCAATAACGTTTTTCCTGTTAGAGCGGTCGTGTTGTTGCTAAGGTTGAGTTGCCATTCGGATACGGGCAGACTCACGGGATTTGTTCTGCACCTCTGCTGTTCTCAGTGTGATTCCGAAAATGTCTTCGTGGTAACGGTTTTCATCCTAAACAAAAAGAAAATATTAGTCCTATAATCACATAATACAATGTAAGGTAAACTAAATCTCTAATAATATCCTATTTTTTAACCCAGAGCACGAGCATCTTAAATTTTCAATTTGAAAAACACAATATTAAAAAACAATTTCAACAAACTTTTGTTCAACACCAAAGTTAGATACATTTTTAATCTAGCTGGCGTGTATGACTTAAAATGTAGGAATTTTAATACGTTAAGGCGGCTGACATTATATAAAAGTAAAGTGGAGTGACCTTCACTCGATTTTCTTGCCCATTTTCAATGCTTTAAATTCACTCTACAGTTGCTGTGAAACAAAATCAATATGTATTGTAAGTAGGGAAAAGTTAGAAATGTTTACATTTTTTATTTTTATATGAAACTTTTTCCCCAACTCATGTCATTTAGATATATTGAAAAAATAGCGACAGTAAATTGCTACTTCCGGTAAAAATATTGTTTTCAAAAATGAGAGATGCTTTCATTTATTTCGGTGGCGACCCCGCATTCTTACTCCATTTACATCACCTCAGTCGTCATGACCAAGCTATCGCATTTACCATCAGCCACTCTACGTACGACATTTCGCTCAATGTCGCACTTCTCATACACCCATGCATTTCTCTTTCGGTCTCTTCTTGTAATTGTAACACCACAAATATGAATTTTATTTACCCGGAGAGATAGCATGAATGCTTCTACATCGGCATCACTCATCTGTCCTTGACGTTGAACAATTTTCTTCAATGTTTGATACACGTGTTCAGCCATCGAGCAATCACCGCACACATAGAAATGAGCGTGTTCAATCACCAGAAGTTGATAAATTTCAGCTGCCTCAGTTACTACCAAATCTTGGACATAAGTCTGGAAAAATATTCAAATATACAAAATTAATTTTATAAATTAATACATATAATAAATGAAGATATTTAGTTAGTAAAAAAGTCGAATTTACAGATACAAGTTTCTGTATTATAGTATTATTTCAATACCTCGTATGTCATAAAAAATAACTGTTGAGAAAAATTTGCATAGTAATACAATTTATATAGTATAAATATTTGGTTATACTTACTTTTGGTACATTTGGTTCGCGTGAAAGTGCCAAGAACACTTTCTCGAATACACCTTTCTTCGTCATTTCTTGTTTTTCACTGTAGTATAGATCGAGTTCCTTCTGTCGACAGCCAAAGAACAGCCACATTTTACCTACGTTGATTTTCGCAGCTAGTTGGGAGTAACGCTCTTGCCAGAAACCTCGGAATGGGGCGATTCCAGTGCCAGGTCCAACAAGGATCACTGGTCGGCTTGGCTCTGCTGGCAAATGGAAATTCGGTGCGCTGGAAACAAACATTTCAATATTGCAATCGTAATTCATTGGATATTTTAAAGGCAATACAACATTTACATCTGCCATAGATTTTTGAAATAATAAAATTAAAGCGACAATCATTATATTAATGCCCGAACATGCCTAATGAATAGCGTATATTTATATTATTCTTATTTGGACGACATTTTTACTTTCTTTTACGAAGTAATAAGTAAGTATAAGGATGACCAAAGAAATCAAACTTGAGATTTCAACGGACGGACATACACGTGTTCACCTTCCCTGAATCGAATATGACTAGGTTCGGAAGTTTTTAATACATTTTCTGGCTTTTGGGTGCACAAGCTGAATAAACATTATACATACATATAAAGAGTCATATAGTTTTATTAAGAATATAATAAAATTTACTTGACATAAAATGTCTTAGAGATTTTCATAAATCTTTTTAATTTTATAGTATTTCCAAATTTTGGGGCCCTATTACTCCGGATTCCGGATTGGATATAAAATGTATTAATACCGACCGAATGAGTAAAATGAATAAATGTGAGTTAAATATATTTTTGATTTCAGGACGAGACAAGAACTTTTTGTTGAGGATCATTTTGATCTGAGCAAGTTACAGATATACGACCGATTACTATAGCTTTCTTGTATTATCTGTACGCTGAGCTAAAAATATAATAATATTTGAATGTTTTAAAATATCATAAGTCTACATTTGCAATATATAGCCAATTTTTCATCGATTAAGTTTTTGTTTAAAAGAACAGGCTCTATTCCGGAGTATATAGAAATTTAATATTTGTATCTTCAACTAATTTTGTAGTTATGCAGTCACAGATACAGCACACAACTGAGATCATTATGAAAATAGTAAATATCAATTCTAAGAAATTCAAAACGTGCCTTATTCGTTAAAATAGGCGAATTCATTTATTCACCAGCGATTAGTGCGCTAGATTTCATCACTAATTAAATATGACGTAACGATAGATAGCAGATGGAACCTATGGATGACCTAATAAAAGAAGTGGTTGGTGGAAGTGCGATGCATTGTTTAGGCGCGAAACAAAAGTTCTAACCTAAATTGTGGCATATTCAAATGATAGATATGGAACATTTAGTCGTTAAAGAACTGTTCTACTTTGTTAACCGTACATCAATTGTGACGATTTTTCAGAAGTTTCATCAATCTTTTTACCTCATACAACAAGTACAAATGTCAACATAATTTGTAACCGAAATTTCTATCGGAAATTTAAAAATACATCGACACTTGCAGCCGATACAAGCAATATATTTTTGATGCAAAATGCGCTGTAAATAAAAACATTATGACGAATTTCATCAGCAATTCACTGTAAAAAAAAAAAAAATGATTTGTTGAATTTACGATGCATGCGCACTACTCATCGGTGAATAAATAACTCGCCTAATGCAGAGTTTCATCATTAGTAGTACGTCCAAGAACGAATTAAATAATTACCTTCTAACAAATAAATACACGTCATCTCCTACTGCTATATCTTGGAAGTAATTTGAGCATACTCCATAATGGATTGGTCCTTCTCCACCTTTAACAGTAAAACAAACCATCTTGAAAATGCATCAAATTCGGAATTTATGAGAATTAATTAAAACTTAATTTTATATATATATATATATATATATATATATATATATATATATATATATATATATATATATATATATATATATATATATATATGAAGAACATTTTGCGCAATTGCGAAAATCATCACTGTATAATTTTAAAATAATACAAAATAAACAAAAGTCATGTTCATAAACGTCAAATTGATTATTAAATGACGTTTACTTACAATGAATGCGTTTACTTCACCGGTTGCGTATGTTTGTTCGTAAGATTTTCATAACGTTCCGTAGCTAGATACATACACATATGGATTTGTGAAGAGTGAACTGTATTTTGTATATGATAAGGGCATATTTTGGCTTATCCTAGTTAATTAATAACCCAACAACAAAATAAGTGAATTAGTAGCGCATGTACCTTCTGTTCTATAAACAACGACGGCAACGGTAAGATGAAGTTGGTCCCTGTACACTGATGGGCTAGATGAAATCGAATAAAATTTCGGCTGGAGGACGTTTAAATGTGTGAATAGTAATGGAGCGTAAGGATGAACGGACGGAAACTCTTCTAGGACTTCCAGAAGATGTGGATATCTCCAGTGCCGCCAATCTTCATAAGCAGATGAATCCTTAAACACACATATAATATACAGCATCTCCATAGAAAATATACATAATAACTGTACTAATAATATCAGCAGTATCTCTTAAAGATTATTTTGATATTGAAATATTTACTTACCGTTGCTAATTGGTTGAGTCGCCTTTGTTGTTCGTCATCTGTGGCAATAGCAGCGAAATGTTGCAGTAGATTTGGTGATGGTGGCGTTGTAATATCCAGGAATCGAGAGAGCATTTCGCGCAAAGATATTGAGGGTAATTTTTCGTGTGCTTTCCATGTTTTTTCTACTCCATTAGAAGTGTGGTTCTCTTTCAACATTTGGAGTTCGATGGGTGCATCAGGATCAGGACAACCCTATACAAACATAAATCATAGATTTGGGTTTAAAATAGTTAAATGTGAATAATTAAAAAAGAAGACTCCCAAATTAATCAAGATACTTATAATTTTGCCAATATTATAGTTTCAGCATAAAATGAAGACATGTATCTATAAAATAGTTTTGAAAATATAATATTAAAAGTCAAACTAGCTGTAAATTTGTATATTTAGTCATTAATTTGGTAAAATACACACCTTTAGTCTATCGATGATCTTGTCAACTAGTTCTTGTCGGTTACGTGGATATACACCGACATGATCTCCTGGTTGATATGACAACGTTGTTGCGAATTTTAGGGATAGTGTTGCGCGAGCAGTATTATCGCTATGGAGATTGGCGCGAGAAATTAGTTTGCATGGTGTTACCTGTAAAAAATGTCACCAGATTATAATGTGATTTACATTGCAAACATGGCTAGTATATATATATATATATATACCAGTTTGTTGTGACTTTTGGTTAGTGCTGGTGCAACACTGTCAGCTTTGCTTTCGACAAATCGGACTGTTGACACGGAGAGGGTTTCTGTTTGAAGCGCCAAGGATGCTTCTAGGAATGCATCTTCGTCATCCAAACAGAATGTATCACAAGCCACCTAAAACAAAATTCAATTCTGATCAATAACAAACAAAGGATGGAGAGTTTTTCAAAAAACGAAAGATCGGTGAAAGGCAAAAATGACGGTATGAATGCAGGAATAAAAGAAGAAAGGAAGATGCGATGAATGGATAGAGGAAAAAAAGGGCGTCACATGCAACTTAATTCAAAATAAAAGTGAGATTAGTTAGTTAAATTTATCAATTATATACGTCAGAGGCAAAGGATGAAGAGTTAATTATCAAGAAAGAATGTACGGTGAAAGGTAAGACGGAAAGATAACTGGAGGGAAGGAAAATGGAAAGAAGGGAAGGAGGAAAAATTAAATGTACAAGGACAGGAGAAAAGTAATGATAAATAAATAAATAGAATTAATAAGATCATGTGTGATGAACATGGAAGAAGCATGTGACAAATGCATAAATGAATGGATAGTTTGTTTGACTTACTCTGAATGCTTCAGTCGCCCATATTTTGAAAGCTTGTTCTTGTCCGCACATCGAATCACCCGTTGCCATTTTGATTAATCTCTCACCGCCAAGTTCACCTAGCATTGTCTACGTATTTACCAAAAGCACAGTAGTTTGGATACGCACTTGAACCCAACGCGAATATAGCGAATCTAAATTTCGATTGATAAAATGCTTCATTATAAAATATGATCCGATTGATATTATGAATACTTGGCAGAATTATTGACAAATGAAAGGATATGCTAGCGTCCTATTTATGGCATATAATATTACATATTATTGATAATTATGGGGCTATGTTCAAATCGCAGTGTAAGTGTTCTTATAAAAACTGTATGAATTTTGAAAATTTAAGATGAAATATGTGAAAAAATACTTAGGATTTATATTTTATTTAAAAAAATATATCGCTATTTTATATTACCATTCTTAGCAAATGCGATTTTTACTAAAATGACATATCGTTTTTACGACACAATTAAATTATAATATTATCGTAGATATTCTTCTTTAGAATGATGGTATAGTTTTTCGTTAAGCTAAGTATTTTGAAATGTTATAAACAAGGAAAATATAGCACAAGAGCTTTTACCTGACGTTGCTAAGCGTTTTGAAAGTGTCCTCATTGAACTGATCACTTAGTGATCCTCGGAGTGAGTCTAGGCAATCCAGTTGTTTGACGGTAGCAGTTACATCGGTTTGACTATTCGCTTTTATAAACGATTTTGATGTGGCCATTGCCATACTGTAACGGTAAGCAAAGGCAACACATTAGTAAAAGTGTTATTTTATATTAAAGCATTTCCTGTAATTTTTAAAATGACAACATGTTATTGTACATGATCTAATTCGAATTTTTAAATCTTTGTCGTAAGATGACCCATGTCATTATGCAACACTATAAGTAATAAAAATTACTTACCTCATTTTCTCGTCCCCATTATGAATTCCAGACTCGCTCATTTTAAGAGCATACAAGTTTTTAGCGAAATCCTAAATTAGAAAGAAATACATGTAGACAAATGCTATTTTGATAAAAGCAGAAAAAGTGATAGAACATAAGAAATGGTTGTATAATAATGAATACTATGTTATGCCAAAATCCGATTTGGACTTGAGTAGTCAGTTTAGTAAATAATATAAGTTTTTTCATAAGGATATGCATTGGTGATGTATCCTTTGCAATTCATAATAATAATACATGTGATAATTAAAAATAAGAAATTATGTAGTAAATAACTAAATAAACATACCTCGCCATTTTCTGGTGGATCTCCATTTCCAAACGTAGATGTTACAACCAATAACATCGCTTCATGTTCGATGCTTGAAATATCGTAGTCGGACATACAGTGAACTTGTACGTTAAAAGCATGGCCGAAAATTTCACCTAATTTTTTCGCATAATTTTCGGAGATTCCTGTTTCGGTGGCGTACAACACCGTCGCCTTGATACGTCGGGATAGTGCGCGACCAAAGAGTTTCGATGTGAACTTGACAGCTCTGTAATTCAGTAATTCATCGAATTAAAACCATAATAGTTCTGCAGTAATTTCAAGGATATGTCTTATGTAAGATAACGTTATTATACAAAGAACACAATCACATAACTTTAAGATCTTTTTTATTATATATATATATATATATATATATATATATATATATATATATATATATATATATATTATTATTATTATTGAATTTAATTCTTAAATGAAATTTATATTATGCAATAAATTGAGAAAATAAAAAAATCTTTAGAATAAATCACAAGTAATGTTGATAAAATACGAATCAGAAACAGCAAAAGTCACTCTCCACAATCAAATGTGTGTAGTTGTTAAGGTGCGTTTTGTTTAGTTTACCTTGCTATCTGTTTGAAGTGGATCTTTCTTTGTGATGTTGTGCTCTTGTCGCATTCACGTCTGTTCTTCCAAACGTGGCATTTCCAAGCGAATTCCTGCGAAAAGAATAAAGAATGACATACAAAAAATTGAATTAAATCCAACTCTGTTCTTGTTCTTGCACATTTGAAAATATGTAATTATATATATATATATATATATATATATATATATATATATATATATATATATATATATATATATATATATATATATAAAAATATATATATAAAGACCCAGATGTATTTGTTTGTATATTTTTGTAGAATACTTTATTTATAAAAGAACAAACCGGTATAGATCGGGTTCAAACCACTAACCATCATATTATATAAATATATGTTTATATATATTTCAGTGGCACTCAGTATGAATTTGTAAAAATAAAACATACTTGGTAATCATATGATGGTTTCAAGAAATACAGCGCCATTTCTTGGTGGAAAACTGGTGTAGCAGATCCAGATAGTGGAGGAACAATCCAAACCCAATCGGCGGGGCATCCATTTCTTAAACGTTGTTCGTTCTCCATATGTTTCATGAACGATTCGGACGCGGTGTGATGGTCCACAATCGTAATATTCAATTTCTGGAAACTGTGCAACACAGCCAGATTCATTTCGACGAGTGCTCGATCTTTCCATAATGTCACCGGCGTACGAGTGTCGAGTTCCATTTTTTGAGCGATAGTCTATTGAAGAATAATACAGTTTCATTATTCATAATTAAATGCAGTACCATGAAGTGAGTTCTTATTTGGTAGCTAACACAATTAAGTGCTACACGTTTATTTGCATTCATGTATTGTTGGTATAATTCGCTGCAGTACAATTCACGAAATGTGACTCACTATGTTATAAGTTTAGCGAAACACATACAGATACAATATAGTTATAAAATTGGTATTTAACATCATATTCAACGGTATAGACTGTAGAGAGACCATACAAAACCAATCACAAACGCACACAGATGACATTGAGAAAGTAGTCAAAATGGATTCAAGAACCCTCAAAACCGATATTATAGCCATTATAAATGTTTGTTTTAGGCATATTACGTATAAGAGAGGAAATGTTGGATGATTCCGATGAAACTCACTTATCATTGTTTGACTTTTATTTTAAATGTTGATATGCGTTGGTACTGCGATTTTCATGACACAATTTAGATAATATTGTATTTATAGATATAAAACATGTAAATATTTTTGAAAGTTCTTGTTTACTCTATACATTTTTTATTCTATCTTCAATATAGAACGGCTGCACTCATGGCAAAAATTATTGGGTTCATATGAAAGATATTAATATTTCGCACAACTTTTGATTGAAAAGATCTTCAGAAAATGTACTAGTTACGAGGAAACTGCTACGGAAAATCTAAATTATCTATCTTATGTTGCCATAGTTATGCATTTGTGAGATATGTTTTTAAGAAATCGTATGATCTATGACTAAATAAATTTGACAGATAAATAATATAGCAATGATTTGTTATTTTGCACTGATTAACACAAATAAATCGACTGAGAACGTGTTTGTAATGTTTATTGCAGATAAATATTGAAATATATTTTGAAAAACAGTACGTATTAAAAATTATATTTGAAAATATTTATAACGTGAATTTTATGGAATCCACATCCATAAATATTTAAATCCTGCATTTCTATAACGAATACATATTTATGGATAGTACATTGCTTCAAAATTATGATTTGCAAATTGATAACAATAGTCTAAGCAATTTGATTTTTTTCTGGATTCTTGGTAAGGATCTATATACTTGCTTAGAAATGACAAGTTTTTACAAAATTGAAATTTCATGATGTTAAATTTGAATAATGGAACAAAAACACATTCCGTATATCAATGTTAGAAATATTTCGTCAAAATTAATATTATTCTATCACATCAAAAAATAAAGAAAAGCCTATTAAAACGTAAATGAAAGTTGAATACAATATTCTCTTCTTCTTGCGTATATGAAAGAAAAAATTAGCTCTATAGACATTGGCACTTTGATTAAGTGAAGTTAGGAAATACGAAATAACAATTTCTTCGTGGGTACATTATGCTCTGCACAAAATCTTATCGCAAGTCTAATTTGTATTTGCCAATTGAAAAGATCAAGGTATCACAATATGTTATAGTTCGGGTGGGGATAAATCCAAATTCGGTTGTGATTTAGCAATAATCGGCGATAATTACATATAGTTGCAAATCGTATATTGGTGGCAATATGCTAGCACGTGATAA
The DNA here is from genome assembly GCA_933228885.1 of Leistus spinibarbis. NCBI lineage: Eukaryota > Metazoa > Arthropoda > Insecta > Coleoptera > Carabidae > Leistus > Leistus spinibarbis. Next base: position 256,653 of record CAKOGD010000024.1, on the reverse strand, counting down.
TGGTAGATAATGGTGTTGTTAGATCAGTTACCTCGAGCATATTGTAACGATGCGAGTCAGATAAATTCCTGCAACCAATCTCGGTGGCCATGTACCAGCCGTTGAAGGGTGCAGCGGTGAACTCAAGGCCACCGCAATCGAACATCATTCCTGATACAGCAGGCACGGCATACCACTTTAATCCTAGTTCCTCGAACCAACTATACCTAGACACAAAAATTGTTGCATAAGCATTTCTATAATAAGGCTTACAATTTTCTGTAGATTTTCTTTTAAATACCGTTAGTGCATATTTTAAAATTCATCATTTATATTTTAATTAATTATTTTCCTCTGTGTATTTCCTAATTCGAAGAAATGTTGTAGATTCAAAATATTTGAGTAACTTTTTCTTTCTAAGGGTAGTATTAAGTGGTGTTCCTAATTCTTGCTGTGTCAAATGGTTACATATGGTTTCTTGTTTATGGTTATTAAAAATATTGAAAAACAAGAATAAGTACTAGGCACCTATGCCTTCAGTTCGCCTAATAAGTAATATACACGATGCGAGATAACTTACTTGGGGTGAGACAGGGGCACTTGCAATACTAGTTCTGCAGGGAGATCGAAATAATCAGGGTCATCTCCGTTGGCTGATAGGACGAGCGGCAGAATGTCGAATCGAGTGCCGGGTCCCCGCCAGCCGAGCTTCAGGCACACATCGGTGAATTCAGCGTTCGCCGGGTCACCGGTGATTGTGCCGTCCGGGTAACGATAGCCTGCGTACGCCAGCAATTGTGGGTTCCAGATTTTGAAGTCATGTTTGCCATCGGTACGTTGCGGGAATATCGTTATCGCTGAACTGTAAAACAATGCATACATTACCAATATGAGCATTATAAACAAGAAGAGAATCATGACAATAGCTATCGGTGCTAATTATACAATACGATGGTAAATATGTGTAACAAATACAAAATGGATATTAATAGACACTTTCATTTTATTTTGCTGCACAATTATATTATATATGTATTTATATCTTTCAAATAGAAACTTATTGAGTTTCATATAAATTTTCAATCAATCGAAAGAAAATTGAGGTTTTTGAATGAGAAGAAGAGTAAGTTTTTTCTTTTGGCAAGAAAAGAATAAGATGTAACTTGCAAAAGAGAAGACGTGAAGAGGAATGCAAGAACTTACCGGATATTGCCCTTGTTCGTGCTGTATTTTATGTGATTACACATAGCCTCAAACATGCCACTTGTAGTTGTGACGTAGCGACAGTCGAAAACCTGAAAATAAAATCACAAATATATATTACGTTAATGATAGCGATATCGAGTTACACATACTTTTCTCTACAGTTTATCTTGTTCTTCTCAATGCTATAATGCTTATGTCTAACTATCTACTGTTCAAACAAGTTAATACAAATGGTGAATAAAGTAAAATTACTTCGATGCAATAATATTGGCACTTTTAGCACCAAGCCACAGACTTTGTAGAAATGAAATATTTTATATCTTTTTGTAGAATTTTCTAAAATTTTCAATATTTGTTTAGGCCCTAAACAAATATTGAAAACCCTAAACTTTAGGGTATTAAGGAGTGCTCCAAATTTTGAGGCCGTATAGCTCCGAACCTGTACAGACGATTGGATTTAAAATACGCCAGAAACTTTTTTATATGTACACAAAATTGAATTAAAATGGACCCGGTGCCTTCCGAGGAGATACGTCCACAAAGCTGGTCTTACGGACGAGCGACCGACATAATCCAAGCATATTAAGTAACTGTCTTGTACTATCGTACGACGAGTTAAAGTGTGCTAGAAAACTTAATAAGAAAAGATAGAAAAAGTACTGACCTGCAATTTGCTCCATTGGATTCGCCCAATGCATCGGACAGCGTTCCTCCAAGCCATTTTCGCTCCATAAACTAGTTCCGTTTCCGTTAGTTCATAAGTTCCCATTTCCTCGATATCTTTCGCAACTTGATCCCAGCGCGCCTTATGGGCCGAATTATCTTTTCTGCAAGCATACATAAAATATATGATAAGAAATTTTACTGTGTTGCTCAGATATATAGTGAGATTATATATTCAGTGCATGCGATGCTGGAATAAAGTTTTATCCCGTCAGGTCAATTAATTAAAAGCATCTCCTACCCTGCTTATATATATATATATTCATATAGAAACACCCAGATGTATATTTATCTATGAATGTATATATAAATATAATTATTTCTGTGTGAATCGCTTTGTTCATAAACATACCGGGTTCGAACCACTAAAGGCCGGATTCCAATTGACGTAGATGCAAGAATCTACGTCTGCGTCTAAATATAAAAGATAGGGGTTTACATGTTACGGTTTCGAATAGCATGTACGTTAGAAAACGCAGACGAGAATATCGATATCTTTATATTCTGCGTTCTCATTTCTACTTCCAACCAATAGTAATACTTAATTAATGAACTGATAAATAAACCACTGATGTATTTTTAATAACTGTTATATCAATTCTAAAAACCCGTAAAATGTAAAGTAATGTGAAAATGATAGTAATAATTTTAAGAAATAAGATGGACTTAGATCGAAAATTACTATTTGCGGTGAAGTGTTGTCTGTATTTATACGACAAATCTCATCCAGACTATAAATGCCAAAATAAAAAATCAAACTATTTTTTTATGTTTGTAATATAATTGCAGTTATTACAAGAAAAATTGTTAATATGGCAAAATCTTCATAAACAATATCAATTTCCAATATATTAATGATGATATACGTTATATAAAATATCAATTCCTGCGTCTATTGGAAACTAAACTATATATTTCTATGTTACTGTGTTACATTTCTAGCTCTGCGTTCTGCGTCTGTGTCAATTGGAAATCGGCCTTAACTGTCAGTATGCCAGGCAAGAACTTTGCCGCATGGCCATCGTGGCTATAGCCATTAATTTTTATTAAAATATCTATCCTACAATTTTGTAGAGATATTCCAAATATTAAACAAAAATATATTGACGGGTAAATACATTTTGGTTTTTGAATTGTAAAAAAAAACAAATGCTACATTCTTAAACGTCAAAATAGTTATTAGATGTCAAAATAAATAAATTGTGGGCCCAAATATAAGGGTAGTACCTAAATTCAATGTATATTGTGCATTCATTGTGAGACGCAGTAAATTTATTTATAATCACTGTCAGTATTCACAGTACAATTGGCTCTACACTTGCAGAAATATTCATGCGATAATAAATGCTCCTAATATTCCATTTAACAGAATTATTATCCATATTTATAAATTTTAACTAATATTCGACAGAAGTTATATATATCTTATAACTACAAGGGGCCGTATCAATTATTAGAAGATTTCTTTTAAATTATTGATATTTCAAACTTTTAGTTATAATAAATTGCAATATTTTCAAGAATTGTTTCGTATATTTACAATCAAAAATATATATATTTGCTTTCATACATCGCCGTGTAGATAACTTCCATTTAAGACTATATTCGAGTTAATAATTCCTAATTTGGACAAAATGACAGTTTTGTCGCATGATTTTTCCACTTTGGCCTGCTGTGAAAAATCGTTAATCATCCAAATGTTGCAATTTGATAGGTATAGATGCCCGAGAATTCAATTTCCTTTTAGGCAGACAAAACGCGAAGTTGATTGGTTGAACGGTTCAAAAGTTACAATTCCCGCAGATTCGAAAAATCTTGTTTCGAGAAAAACGTGTTTGAAGTTTGGACAACGCGATGAACTTGCTACCTGAGCACCTGTCCGCGCTCAGGACAATGGTCCTTTGAAAGCCGTGTAGCGACGGAACTAATTGACGGACCGCCAAATAATTTTAACTAAATATTCTACACACTTGTAGCATTCGATTTATGTAATAAAAAAAGATCGATATTTTGAAAAAATTATAAAAGGACCCTCCCTTAAGTTCACGTACTTAATTTTTGAATTAACATTAAAATGCCGACAGTTTTCTTGCAAATCGAGTTGTGTAAATAATAAAGTACATTATAATAGTAATGAATATGTTGCTTTGTATAAAGTTAAATGGATTGCATAAGTCATGTCGGTTATAAGAAGAATTCTTTTTTTATATATCGGATTCTGTGTCATTGAAAGTCGACATTTGAAACAAAATTTGTAAATAAATTAAACGTTGGCTTACAATTAAGGCGCTTACTTCATGTTAGTTCGTAATATTTACATAGCGTTCTGGATTGAAAGCTAGATACATACACGGGTGAATTGGTGTGGCGTGGTATATATGTATATGATACGTGTACATGGTGCCCACGAGTTAGTCTTGTATTTTCATATTTATACTCGAAACATTGCATGAAAATAATGCAATTTGTCATATCTAACGGTAAAATATGAAATATTTGATTTACAATTTATTAAAATGTTAATCATGGGTAGTACTCTCATGAAAAGAAATATTCGGGGATCTTGTAATCGCCTGCATATTTCAGCGAGCCGTAAAACTAGATTTCTAACTAGTTAATACTATGCATAATAATGTTCTGATAATTACTGTAAGAACTATAATATTTAAACATTTATTTATTTGGTGACTTTAAACAATATTCATGAAATTGTGACGTTCGTTCGCTAATCGAATTTTCGTTATTGATATAATTCATGCGATACAGTTTTCTACACTAAATATATTTATATGAAAAATGTTTGACACAAAACTGCGCAACAGATTCAAAAATACGTAGAGTGTAAATTAAATTGGAAATTTGATTGTTAAAATTGATGGTGATCCAGTTTCAAACCGTGGTTGTTGGTTGTTGCGTGTGCGTGAACACTTACCGTCGTATCGAAGTGAAATATAGGTCCAGGAATTCTTTGGCTTGTTGTAAAACTTCTTGAGGATCTCGAGGTTCTCCCGAGTGTCGGGACGGGAACATGACGCTACCGAGACATGATTGGCCCGAGCAAGGGGTATCCTAGAATTACATAAGAACCCAAATTAATATATATGCAATGGTGCCTAAGTGGCGATTTTTAAAGCAAAGATATTCATTCAATTCAATATAATTCTGTAGTAAATTTCTTATTATTACTATTAGTTATGTTTAAATGAAAATAAAGTCAAAATGGAAACAGAGATCGTCAAAACGAATATATTCATTAAAATTTTGAAGTTTTCTTGCATTCTTTTTCTTATTATGTATAAGAAAGTAAACATTTAAAATAAGTTGTGGCCAGCAAAAGAATATCTAGTAGGTTTTATATATATATATATATATATATATATATATATATATATATATATATATATATATAAAACCTACATATATATATATATATTGTAACGCGTCCTGTGTTTGTCTGTAGTGTAATGTCTGTCCGTGTAAATGCGTACATGTAATGTGGGTGGTATGTGTATTGGCGTGATCGAATCTAGTGAAAAGAACCCCTGTTGTGTATGTTAACCCCTTACGGTCTCGTTACGAAGTCACCACAAAATTGGAAGGAATGGGTTATATTATAAATCATATACAAATAAATATCTTTCATTATCATTTTATTTCCAGCCGAACTCATTTATGTAGGTGTATTTAACAACAATGATTATTGTGTAAATTTGTTTGATAAGTTGGAAAACGATTTAATAGCATCGGTAGCTCGCTCCCCCAGAACATTGTCTCTGATAGTTAAGTTACTGGATTTTCTATACCAAAAATAACCAACATCACATTTAATCTCTGAATAATGCTACCCCAGGGTTAGTGTCCAAGTTTTGTACACGATCTCGACCCGTTTCGGCCATGGGAGAAAATATACTACTAGTTGGAACACATCGACGATAATTAGATAGGTGTGATTGGGGCTGGTAGCATCTTGGCATCAGAGTGTTTGCGTTGTACTCGATATAAGTCAACTTTGGTAATATTTATTTATTCTGTATTATCAGCGAGAGTGTACTTTGAGATCGGGATCCGATGCGCATACAACGTTCCTTTCTTTCGTAAAGTGGTTCAATTTTATTATTACTTTTGTTCATTATTTTGAAGTTAATTTTATCATTGTTGTTTCATATTATTGTTCAGTTATTAAATATATATTATTTCTGGACGTTAAATTCATATTTTAATATGTAGGTTAGAAGTTACGTGTTTGTAGTAAGTTACGTGGAGCTAGAGTGTAAAAATCATGAGTGACGACGTGGATAGTTCCCAGGTATCGGACGACGGTTACCGGCAGTACGGCGTGCGTCTGGCGGCAAGTGCAGCGGCACTGTAGGCCAACGATTACTTCAGCGGCGCGAGCCGCTTCTAACAGCGTATCCTCCGCTGGGAATTTGGGCAGCGATTCGCCGTGGGTCGTCTGGGAATCTTAGAGTGTCGCCTTCTGCTTCTTTCGTCTTCTGGCCTCTGCGAGTGTTGTCTCCGGCTTCCAAGTGTTGTCTATCTTTACTGGTGGAAACGTCCTCTGGTTCCCAACGTGCGATCCCTCTCTGCTTGGCCCTCGATCCCACGGACTCTGGCTCTGCTTTGCGGACTCAGGCTCTGGCGGGTCGGTCCTCGGTCCCTCTCTGCTTTGGCTGTCGATCCCACGGACTCTGGCTCTGGCTCGGCTCGACGGACTCTGTCTCTGGTCGGTTGGCCCTTCGGTCCCGGTTTGGCTGACTGACTGCTGGTGGATCGATCGGCTGCTTGGCTGGTTGGTTCTGCTTGGCTGGCTGGTTCTGCTTGGCTGGCTGGTTCTGCTTGGCTGGTTGGCTGGTGATCCAGGGACTGAATGCTCTTCGTATCGGGATCAGGGCTTTTATACGGATAGCGACTAAAAGACAACTATCGTGCACCCGGGAGTGCAACAGAAAGAAAGCATAGTTTGTTTATAAAATGACGTCATCGCACGTGCGCGGTTGATTCTGCTGAGTCGACTATTCTGAGTTGTTATCTGAATTCGGCTATCTTGCTGCGTCGTTTACACGAATACTTTCCTGTGTTGTGGGTGACCTACCGTTGGCGTACTTAAGAATTATAAGTTAGCTGATCTTGTTGCGTCGTTTACACGAATACTCTCCTGTATTGCGGGTGACCTACCGTTGATGTACTTAAGAATTATAAGTTAGCTGATCTCGTTGCGTCGTTTACACGAATACTCTCCTGTGTTGCGGGTGACCTACCGTTGATGTACTTACGAATTATTATTAAGCTGGTGTGCTGTACATTACAATCTCCCCCTTTTGTGTTGGTTGAACTAAATAGAGAAACAAAGACAAAATTCCTTGAAATAAAGCACACTGCCTCAACTCCATTATAATATTTATTTATGTAAAAATCTCAAATACTTAACGTAGAAATCTAGAAAGAATAATTAAACTTAAACGATTATATGGACTTAAAATTATGAGTACTTAATTTACTGTTTATTTTACTAATATAATTATAGTTAGAGGTTATTAATTTGATTATCGTTATATATTTTTTTCACTTTTGCCGGGGTTTTGTGGAACGATCCCGATTATGTCGCGTAGCTCCGTCGCGATGTCTTGTGGACCGTTTTTCGGTGATAACGTTTACGATATTTCTGTATTTCGGCTGATGTAGCATTTTTTTTTCTTCTGAGTTTGTTTATATTAACACTTTTTTATTAATATATTTACGTAGATTAGCGGCGTTGTATAGACCCTTCGTTAAACGTTTAGGTTCGTCGTAGATCTCGTAAGCATTTAAGTATGGGATGTTTTTAATCACATAGGGTCCCTCGAAGAGAAGTTCAAATTTGGGCGTTCTTTTGTTCGCTGGGTTCGCCACAGGGTTTGTTTTAAGTAAGACTTGGTCTCCCACCTGGTAAACTGTACCTTCTCCATGGCGTCGCCGTTGTCCTTGTACTCGCTGTTCAGCTTGACGGCGTAGGTTAGCCAGTGCGGCTTCTAGTTTTTCTTTGTGACTAATACCTGCAGTTCTAGGTATATGTTGAATAATTTCTTTCTCTAGAAGACGTGGTGGTGTTTTCCCTGTCAGTAGTTCATACGGCGTGTATCCTGTACTCAAGTGAGGGATGGTATTAAAACATTCTTCGATGTTATTTAAATTTTCAGCCCACTTGGGGTGTTGCTGGTGGCAGTATGTTCGGAACATTCTTCCCAACTCTCGCATAACGCGTTCGGATGGATTTGATTTCGGATGCCGTATTGTTGAATAAATAACTCTGATACCCGCTTCTTGCAATCGACTCTTCCAGATTTTGGCCGTAAATTGTGTTCCGTGGTCACTTAAGATCGTGCTGATAGGGATAGTCGTATGGTAGTCCTTTAGAATACGATGCACGCATGTTACTGCGGTTGCCTTCTTTAAGGGGTAAAGTTTGACAAATTTGGAGAAAATATCTATCACGACAAATACGTATTGTACGCCGGCTCGTCCAGCTGGCAGCGGTCCGTAGAGGTCTACGGCCACTAGCTCTCCTGTTCGTGTAGCTAAAATAGGGCGCATGGGGCCGTCGGTGTGTTTATTGGGCCATTTTGTTCTCTGACAAATATCGCAGTAGCTCAAAGTACGTCGGATAGTACGGTCCATGCTGGAAAAATGAAAGAGGTTTTTCATCACGGCGTATACTTTCGCTGGTCCGAAATGTCCAAGTTCGTGGTGGTAATGGAGGATTAATCGAGTTATTAAACATTGAGGTACGGCAATAGTTGTTCTATGGTGGAATTTATTGTGATGTAGTAAGATATTGTTGTCTATTTTAAATAAATTTATATTTCTTCTTAACTTGTTGGGTATTTCTTCTGGTGGTAGTTCATTCTTGAGAACTTTGATGATGATACTAAGTTCTTCGTCTTCTTCTTGTTTTTCTTGAATCAAACATAGTTCGCGCCGTGTCTCTGCAGTCCCCTCCACTTTAAATGTAGCCACGATCGGACTCTTAGTACCGTATTCGCCCGCAGTCGGTGCGTCAGCTGGATACCGTGACAGTGTGTCCGCGACGATGTTATCCCGTCCCGGTACATGCTCGATGGTAAAGTTGAATTGTTGGATGAACAGAATCCATCTGGTAAGCCGTTCGCTCAGAAGACGACATTGATTCAAGAATGTGAGAGCTTGGTGATCTGTCCGTATCAAAAGTTGCGTTCCTTGTATATTTGTCCGAAATTTCTGCAAGCTGAAGATGACTCCCAATAGTTCTTTCTCTGTGGTTGTATAATTGAGTTCCGGTCCCCGAAGTGAGCGACTGACGAATCCGATTGGTTGCATCTCTCCATTGTCATCTCTCTGTGCGAGCACACCGCCGATACCATAACCGGAGCTGTCTGTCTGTAGGATGAACGGTTTGTCGGCGCGAGGATGTTTCAGTATCACTAGGTCTAAGAATAGTTTCTTTACGGCGTGGAAACTTTGTTCTTCCGTTGCTCCCCATTGCCATTTCGTCTGTTTCTGTAATAAATGTAGCAGAGGGCGTGTGTTCTCACTGTATTTCCCATGGAAGCGACGGTAAAAGTTGCATAATCCTAGAAAAGCTCGCAGATGTTTCACTTTCGTGGGTGTGGGGAACTTCTGAATGGCTGCAAGTTTATCTGGGTCCGGAGATATTCCATCCGCGGACAATACGTGGCCTAGGAACTTTACCTGTTTCCGTATGAAGTTGGTCTTGTTGAGATTGATCGTAAACTTGGCCTGCCGGAGGCGCTCCAGGACTTGCACCAGGTGTTGGAAGTGGGTCTCCAGGTCTGGCGATGCTATCAATAGGTCGTCAATATAATTTACCGTATATTCTCTTACTTCTGGCCCCAATATCTGGTCCATGCATCTGGAGAAGCTGGCCACGGCGGTTTTAAGTCCAAAAGGTAACACTTGGTAAGTGTAACTTCTACCGTTGTGGAGGAACGCGGTGTATTGTCGACTGTCTTGGTGTAGTGGTATTTGCCAGTAGGAAGAACGTAAATCTATGGAAGTTAGAAAGCGTGCGTTGTGGAAGCGCTGTAAAATATCTTGTGGACTTGGTGGAGCTTCGCAGTCGGCGATCATGTGTTCGTTTAACATTCTAGCATCTAGACAAATACGTACGGAACCATCTTTCTTTTTAGTTACCGTCATCGGGCTAGAAAATGCAGACGCTTCTCGCTTGATGACGCCATCGGCAACCATTTCTTGTATCTGGGCCTCCACGGCTTCTCGGAGGGCAAATGGGATTGGATACGACCTTCGGACGAATGGTGTGTAATCGTGCAGTTTGATTCGGTGCTCGTACGATGTGGTTAACCCCGGTCGAGTAGAAAACACTTCACGATATGATTTTAAAATGTCGAATAATTGGTTTCTATCTTTTTCGTTTAAATTTGTCTCTTTGGTTTTCGCCAACAGACTTTCTAATGATTCCGGTGCGTTTAAGGTGAGTTGGGGTTGGAGTTGACCGTCTCCTTGGGAGAGGTGCTGACATGTCTTGGTGGTGACGTCTGGTTTATTTACCAAGACTCGGGGCTGAAACTGTATGGTTTCGCTAATATTTTTGTTCGTGAAGACCATAGTATTATTACTAAAGTCTAATTTGGCGTTGTGTTGTTGTAACCAATCGGCACCGATGATGATTGGTCGAATCAGTTGTCTCACTACTAGACAACAGAAGTGTACCTCTTGTTGACCTAGTTTCACTTTTAAATATACCTGCCTGGTGATCCGTTGGCTACGTTGTCCCATTGCTCCACGTAGTTGGATTGCGGTGACTGGTAATTCTAGCTGGTGGTGACCCTGTGATTTCATGGTGAGCCATAAGTTCTCTGACAAGCACGTTACCTCACTTCCGGTGTCAATGAGGGCTTGTACTGCACCTGTTGGTACTTCCAGCAATACTTCCGGTAGAATTGTTGTTTGTGAAGATGGTGGACCTTCCTCTTCGTCAGATAGATCTTGGTACATGGAGGTAATATCTAGTTGAAAGGGGTACAATTGTCCCTCATCTTCGCTGGCGTGGTAGTTGAGTTCCTTGACGTGGTGCTCTTGTAAATATGTACGTACAGGTTCGATGATACCTTGGTGTATCCTGCCTAAACCTAACCCCAATCGCCAACCCATATTGAATAATATCTTTACTGCTGTCGGTGAAATGTGTAGGAACCTAGTTACGGCCGCAGAACCTTCTGGTGAGAATTGTCGGCCTCTCAATTCTCTGGTTGGAAGTTTTCCGTAAGGGATGGTGTTCTCGGTTGAGCTGGTGGTACTGTCCGGTACGAACGGTCCGTGTCATGTACGTAGTTCTGACGTGAAGGAGGCTCTGGCCTCGGTCGTTTCGCTGGTGACGGTTCCGTATCCTGACCCTGTTCAACGCTCATGTGTGCGCTCATTCGTTGGTTACCTGCCTGTGAAGTTTTCTTACGATCCTGAATAATTTTAGTGGTGATTTCTTGCTTCCGAACGAAGTCAGCGAGCTCGGTGATGGTGGTTTTATCGCTAGCGTTCCATAATGATTGTAAATGCACTGGGAAGTGTCGAATCATTTCTGAAGTGAAAACTGTCTCTGGTATCGGAGTCTTCAATAGTTTGGCCTGGCTGGCATAGTATGCGAGGTGGTCCATCATACGCGGGTACCGTCGAGAATCCCATCGTGACGTGCTGATTTGATGTCTTAGGCGGTTTTGCATGGTGTCAGACCAATATGTGTGGAGGAAATCAACCTTAAAATCCTCATAACTGTTCCAATACCCTGCGTAAATCTCAGCCCAGTTGGTAGCTTCTCCGGTCAAACAGTCTCTGACGACCTCCAGGTGATGCTCTGGTGGAACATGTAGTCTACGACAATATCGCTCCAATGTGTCCAAGAATCGTACCGGGTGTAAGTCGCTTGAATTGCCGCTGAATTTAGGTAGCACCGGTTGGTTACGCTCCGGCGTTGTTGTCCACGTCCATGGCATGGCTGCAGGTGGTGCTGGGAGCTGGTGGAGTGCTAAATTTGGGTTTACGGTATGCTGAGTTGTTTGGACAGTCTCCACAAGGTTTGGAAGTGACGAAGTCTCAGAAGAAGGTGTCTCATTCTCCCTCGGTGTGACTTCCACGGGACCTAGTGCATGGGTCTCGGGTGGTCTCTGAGTCAAAGCTGTGGTGACGCGATCAGTCATTTCTTGCATTGATTTGTTCAACTCCCCCAAAACTTTCTGTATGGTTTCCTGGTGTATTCTCTGGTTCTCTAGTTGTTCATTCCGCCATTCTTGTAGGTTGTCTGTGAGGTTTCTTGTTGCCGGAATATCGTTGTTGTCCCCCAGGTCTGTGCTCTTACTCGGTGAAGTCATCGTAGTTACTACCGCTCGTTTAGGTCGCATATCAAACTGTTTGTTAACCTATATAAAATGTCAATGGTCCTGCTGTTAAAATAAGAAATACTGATTAATATTATAACTAAACATAAATACAACGCCTTCCCCTCCAATTTGTGGTTTCGAAAAACTTCGTATCCTGGTCACGGCACCAAATTTTGTAACGCGTCCTGTGTTTGTCTGTAGTGTAATGTCTGTCCGTGTAAATGCGTACATGTAATGTGGGTGGTATGTGTATTGGCGTGATCGAATCTAGTGAAAAGAACCCCTGTTGTGTATGTTAACCCCTTACGGTCTCGTTACGAAGTCACCACAAAATTGGAAGGAATGGGTTATATTATAAATCATATACAAATAAATATCTTTCATTATCATTTTATTTCCAGCCGAACTCATTTATGTAGGTGTATTTAACAACAATGATTATTGTGTAAATTTGTTTGATAAGTTGGAAAACGATTTAATAGCATCGGTAGCTCGCTCCCCCAGAACATTGTCTCTGATAGTTAAGTTACTGGATTTTCTATACCAAAAATAACCAACATCACATTTAATCTCTGAATAATGCTACCCCAGGGTTAGTGTCCAAGTTTTGTACACGATCTCGACCCGTTTCGGCCATGGGAGAAAATATACTACTAGTTGGAACACATCGACGATAATTAGATAGGTGTGATTGGGGCTGGTAGCATCTTGGCATCAGAGTGTTTGCGTTGTACTCGATATAAGTCAACTTTGGTAATATTTATTTATTCTGTATTATCAGCGAGAGTGTACTTTGAGATCGGGATCCGATGCGCATACAACGTTCCTTTCTTTCGTAAAGTGGTTCAATTTTATTATTACTTTTGTTCATTATTTTGAAGTTAATTTTATCATTGTTGTTTCATATTATTGTTCAGTTATTAAATATATATTATTTCTGGACGTTAAATTCATATTTTAATATGTAGGTTAGAAGTTACGTGTTTGTAGTAAGTTACGTGGAGCTAGAGTGTAAAAATCATGAGTGACGACGTGGATAGTTCCCAGGTATCGGACGACGGTTACCGGCAGTACGGCGTGCGTCTGGCGGCAAGTGCAGCGGCACTGTAGGCCAACGATTACTTCAGCGGCGCGAGCCGCTTCTAACAGCGTATCCTCCGCTGGGAATTTGGGCAGCGATTCGCCGTGGGTCGTCTGGGAATCTTAGAGTGTCGCCTTCTGCTTCTTTCGTCTTCTGGCCTCTGCGAGTGTTGTCTCCGGCTTCCAAGTGTTGTCTATCTTTACTGGTGGAAACGTCCTCTGGTTCCCAACGTGCGATCCCTCTCTGCTTGGCCCTCGATCCCACGGACTCTGGCTCTGCTTTGCGGACTCAGGCTCTGGCGGGTCGGTCCTCGGTCCCTCTCTGCTTTGGCTGTCGATCCCACGGACTCTGGCTCTGGCTCGGCTCGACGGACTCTGTCTCTGGTCGGTTGGCCCTTCGGTCCCGGTTTGGCTGACTGACTGCTGGTGGATCGATCGGCTGCTTGGCTGGTTGGTTCTGCTTGGCTGGCTGGTTCTGCTTGGCTGGCTGGTTCTGCTTGGCTGGTTGGCTGGTGATCCAGGGACTGAATGCTCTTCGTATCGGGATCAGGGCTTTTATACGGATAGCGACTAAAAGACAACTATCGTGCACCCGGGAGTGCAACAGAAAGAAAGCATAGTTTGTTTATAAAATGACGTCATCGCACGTGCGCGGTTGATTCTGCTGAGTCGACTATTCTGAGTTGTTATCTGAATTCGGCTATCTTGCTGCGTCGTTTACACGAATACTTTCCTGTGTTGTGGGTGACCTACCGTTGGCGTACTTAAGAATTATAAGTTAGCTGATCTTGTTGCGTCGTTTACACGAATACTCTCCTGTATTGCGGGTGACCTACCGTTGATGTACTTAAGAATTATAAGTTAGCTGATCTCGTTGCGTCGTTTACACGAATACTCTCCTGTGTTGCGGGTGACCTACCGTTGATGTACTTACGAATTATTATTAAGCTGGTGTGCTGTACATTACAATATATATATATATATATATATATATATATATATATATATATATATATATATATATATATATATATATATATATATATATATATATATATATATATATATATATATATATATATATATATATATATATATATATATATATATATATATATATATATATATATATATATATATATATATATATATATATATATATATATATATATATATATATATATATATATATATATATATATATATATATATATATATATATATATATATATATATATATATATATATATATATATATATATATATATATATATATATATATATATATATATATATATATATATATATATATATATATATATATATATATATATATATATATATATATATATATATATATATATATATATATATATATATATATATATATATATATATATATATATATATATATATATATATATATATATATATATATATATATATATATATATATATATATATATATATATATATATATATATATATATATATATATATATATATATATATATATATATATATATATATATATATATATATATATATATATATATAGCAGCTTTTGAGGGAATTTAACAACTTTTATATAAGACGGCAAAGAAGTAATGGAAGGTTGTGTTTGTTACATACATGTTTGTTATACTGCAAATAAACCTCGTTCTTAGTTTATTAAAGTAAGTATATTTTGCATGCCTGTCACATATCTGAATTTAAACAAATTATTTACTCTTATGCCTAGTTACATCACACAATTTAAGCAGAGTTTAAGTATTGTTGCGTTGTAGAAATAAATAAAATTGGTAAATTTGTGGAAGATTTTAACTGATTTAATCTCGTCTTTATAGTTATAAAACAGTAAATACGAATTATTTAAGCCATGTATAATTCGTGCAATTGTCAATTGGAGTAGCCCTAAAATACACATTGGACCAATTTTTTACTTTCTTGGACGAAGAACGAGAAAAATGGGAACGGAAATACACGTATGAACCATCTCTGAATAGAATCTACGTTGTGTGTGTGTATCTAGTGATGCCGCGAGACGAGACTCGAGACGAGACTACGACAGTCTCGTCTCGTCTCGTCTTTTCAAGACGAGAAATAGAGTCGGTCTTGTCTCGAAAAATTCGAGACGAGACTTAATGATGAGTCTCGCGTATAATGCTTTTCTCTTCTCGTCTCGGTCTCGAATCTCGAAAATTTCGTGTCTCAAAAAGTCTCGATGTCTCGAGTCTCGAAAAGTCTCGAAGTCTCGAGTCTCGAAAAGTCTCGAGTCTAAAAGTCTCGAAAAGTTTCGAGTCTCGAAGTCTCGAGTCTCGAAAAGTCTCGAGTCTCGAAAAGTCTCGAAATGTTTTGTGTCTCGAAGTCTCGTGTATCGAATAATCTTGAATTTCGTAAATTCTCGAATCGAACTAGTCTCAAGTCATGGAAATGTTGTATTTCTCGAAAAGTATTGAATCTCAAAATAGCCAATGTATCAAATAAAATCTTATAATCTGCAATTGTTGATAATATTATACAGGTTTCTATTTTAGATTTAGATTAAATATTAGAGCACTAATTTTAAAAACTAAAATAATAATATAAAATAGTAAATTTAAAGACGTAAACTAGTTTGTATTTACACGGATTTGTATATTATATATTATTATGATGAATATAATATTGGAACCATTTAACATAAAATTTAAAATAAAATGAATGTTTCGTTTCAATGTAATTAAGAAACGGTTATATAGTATATAGGAGTGGGATGTCGTGGAACTTTTAACTTTTATATGTTTTAACTTTGACGATTTGAACTACTATATTTTTAACACCATTTTGTTTTTAGACCAATTTTAAAGCTAAATTGGTAATCTGCGACCCCAAAAACATTATGTTATCAAATTTCAAGCAATTATACATAAAAACAAATAAATATTAATGGTATTATTGATATAAAGAATAAAATCTGGTATATTTAAAATTTCATAATTAATAATTTTTTTATGTTGACGGGAACCGTTTTGGCACTCATATTTTGGTCTTATTTATTAATTTATTACATATTAATCTTTATATAAATTATTTCGTAAAATGCGCCGTCTAGAACCATTCAATGACTACAATATGGCATTTCGTCTATGAAATTTCATTCGTAAAGTGGATAATTCCATACAGATATCTATTTCTCATTCATTCATCCAACTTGAACGAAATATCGCTTTATGAAAAAAAAAAAAAAAACATTGCATTCCTAATGTCAGTATATATAATATAAATTACGCACAGTATATTAAAACAAAATTAAAAAAAAAAAAAAAAAAACATTTCCGTTACTGGCAGGGGCGGATCTTGAAAATATGAACATACCTAACTATTTTCGCAGCCGTTTATAAGATATTGAACAAAGGACAAAACATATTTTATTTATCTATAATACTAGTTTATATCAGAATTTATTTTCTATTTTATCATGATAGTGATATGCGCCGAAAGAGATATACATACATACAATATAGCACACTGTATAATATGCATCAATGTAACTAACTACATGTAATAAATGTAAGAGTGAATATAGTACATTGTTGCATACACACATACAGCGAGACGCTTACGAATTTAAAAAAATATATATGGGTTTTCAAATGAATTTCGGTTACGGTTCCGTTTCCGTTTCAGGTTCAATTCTAATTTTTAAGAATTTCCTTTATGACATATATGTATATATAAATCAATTGCAATTATTATTTAGAGAAATTTAGAAGAAATTTTTTGAAATATTGGTTTAAATTTAGAATATCTTGAATAGTTGAGAAACAAGATTTGGTTCGGAATTTAAGTCTCGTCTCGTGGCAGTCTCGCGGCAACACTCTCGTCTCGTCTCGTAAATTCGAGACGAGACTTTTCAGACAGTCTCGTCTCGAAATCTCGAGACGAGACGAGACGAGACGAAACAAGTCTCGACTCTCGCGGCATCACTATGTGTATCTTTGTATGTGTGTGAATGCTCTAGAGCCAAAACCGTGGAAGAAAAATATATGAAACTTTAAGACTTGTAAAGTAAATAGCCCGGGTAGCCGGGGCAACTTCTATTTTTGAATGCAATATCTCACCCGGTAGAACAGTTTACTCTGACTACTATTTCAATATCTTGGCACGAAGTTAGAAAAAAGTGATTCTTATAATAATATTCAAATTTCTAGCATCTTTTACTTGAAAAATGTTCTATTTACTGAAAAATCAGTTTTGAAAATAGCCAAGTTACATGTATGTTTCCTTAGTTACAATATTTATTGATTTTGTTTCATAACTATAGTAGGGTGAATTTAAAACAAAATAAAGCAATATTATAAATTCAGATAGTGAATGAAATATAATGTTTAGTGAAGGCTATTTCAGCATTTCTTTTCTTTGCAATTATGTAATACACAAATTAATATAACGCTGTAAATAAATCAACAAATAATATAAAATATAAAAACACTTACACTCCCACTCTCTTTGTTCAATCGATCATAAATCACTTCACCAGTACCCCAGTGCTTCAGAGGACAAACCATTTTACGCTTTTCCATTCTCGTTAATAATTATTCCTGATCTCGCGTACAAATATTAGAAATGTTAATATTTGTTTTATAACAAAAATGTTTATTCAAATGTTTAAGTATTTTTGCCTGGAACTATATGAGAAAATTCTTTGAGAAATATCAAACCCACAAATTATAAAACGTCAACGCAGACTGTAACCTCAAAACACAAATTTAGCACTTAGATTGTCAACGAAAATAAAGTACAAAACCGATTTATAGAATTGAATACGGAATAGTTAAAATAAGTAATTCAGAGTCACAAATTAAGCGATACGCAAAATGCAATGATCAAAATAACAATGGAATCGTAAATATTTTAAAGTGCCTTTATATACAATTTTGACTTCAAATAGGTAATTAGTTTCGACACAAACCACAACCATTCGTTATTGGGCAACTTGCTTAAGACAAATCAAAACTTATTTCCTAATATACCTAATTACTATCATATTATATTTGGAGGTGGAGTCAAAATGATAATTTCTAACATAATAATTGGGGGAGGGGGGTGTCAAATAATACGTCAAACACAATTGTTTATATGATGAGGTAAAATCCTGGATATAGGAATAATTTTTACTTTCCTATAGACAGTAATTAGTTAGTTTTGTAATTATTAAAAAAAATTAACTCGAGAATTCGACGGCTATACACGTTTTGACCCACCCTGAATCGAATGTGACTATTTTCGAATGACGTCTTTGTATGTGAACACTCTAGAGCCAAAACTGTCAAACGGAAAATTGTGAAACTTCAAACATTATAAATAAATGTCGATAAATGTGCACCTCCCATTTTTGAATATAATATTTAAGTCGGAAGTGCTTTGTAATTTTATCCTTTCTCCAATATTACTAGAACAGCTAATGTATGGCAAAAATAGTCATGTTCATATTGTATGAAATTAATAACTCACACAACTTTTGTTGGAAAAGTTTCTTCAAAAAATGCACCATCAGTTTCGAGAAAAATTCAACGGAAAATCTTAAATTATCACTCGACTTTCTTATACTTTCAGTATCTATACTATAATATCGTTTTATTTTATTTTAAATTAACTTTCCGATTGCTATTTATGCTATAATGTATTGTAATTAGGGAAACGTAAATAGAAAATGTTCTTTTTAAAAAGCGATTTTTCAGTAAATAGTACGTTTTTCGGAAACCTATATTACCAAAAATGGCTAATAGATGTAACAATCTTAGCTTTTATTTGTATTACTTATCTCTTACTCATACCATTTTCGATATTTTACTTCCGGTTATGAGTTTGATTTGAAAAATAGGAGGATATCTTTCAGTCTCTATTCGAGTTTTAAGTTTAAAGTTTTACAATGTTATCAACAGTATTTAGTGTAGAGCCATCACAGACAGACAGACACACTCACTTAGCCATAAAATTGATTTAGAGATGGTCCAAACGTGTATTTCTGTCAAAATTTCGTGTTCGAAATTTATCATGATTGATTACATTACTTCCTCATATACATTCTTATAAGAAAGTAATGGTGCACGGAAATTCGATTTAAACTTTCTTGATTCATTGGTAATACATATTGTTTCCTTTTCAAAATAGCTGTAGTGTCCTTTACTCGACATTCTTATACGTAAATTTCATTCTAAATAATATAAATATATTTTAAATATTAGGTATATTCGTCTATAATATTTTGTTTAAAATCCATGCAACGTTTGCTGTTGCACAATATGAATAATTATAGTAACCAAGAAAACGTACATGTAGAACAGCTATTTTCAAAAGCGATTTTTTAGTATATGGTACAATTTTCGAAATGAAAATTACAACGAAAGTTGCTAGAAATTTGAATATCTTTAACTTTTATACGAATATTGTTTTCTCTAATTCTTGTCATTTTCAAGATATGCGAAAAGTTGCTAGAATAAAAAAATACTTTCGGTTTTAATATTGATATAGGTTTTAAGTACAAAGTTTCATAATAATTGTACTATTTTGTTCTGGACCAATCACTGCCGCACAGACTCACACACAGACATCATTTCGAAAATAGACAGAAACGATTCAGGGATGGTCTAAATCAGGGATGTCCAACATTTTTGTTTCTTTGGGCCACATTTGAAGAAGACATGGTGTTTTGGACCACAAGTATATTACCATAGCTGACGAGCAAAATAAATATCTTAAAAATATATAGTATTCATATATTTCGGGGTTTGTTTGCTCGGCCCGCGGGTTGGACAGCCTTGGTCTAAATGTATATTTCTGTTAAAATCTCGAGCTTTAAATGTTTCATGATTACAATAGATTCATATTAGAAAGTAAACATTTATAAATACTATTTAGAGAGCTTATTATCCCTCGTAAACTTAGCTGATGATTTTAGTAATTTTAAAATGTTTTAACTTTTACCTTAAATTTTTACTTTCTTTTACAGAGTAATAAGTAAGTATTGTAATCCTGAAAAATTTTGAACTCGAGATTTCAGCGGATATACATGTTTTTACCTTCCCTGAATCGAATGTGACTATTTTCGGAATGACGTCTGTGTGTCTGTATGTGTGTGTGTCTGTGAATGCTCTAGGACCAAAACTGTCGAACGTAAAATTATGAAACTTCAAACTTAAGACTTGTATATACAATAGATGTGCACCTCCTATTTTTGAAAAGAATATTCAAACCGGAAGTGCATGTTTACTCAATGCATTTTTTGTTCTATCTGCAATATCACTAGAACGGCTACACTTACGGCAAATATAGTTATGTTCATAATGAAAGAGATTAATATTTTGCACAACTTTTGTTTGAAACATTTCGTCATAATTTGTACCAGTTATGAGAAAACTGCTACGAAAAAACTCAAATATCTTATTTACGTTGCCATAGTGATACCTACACTTGTGACAAATTTAATTATTACTTTCTTTTACAGAGTAATAAGTAAGTATTGTAATCATGAAAAATTTCGAACTCGAGATTTCAACGGATATATATGTTTTGACCTTCCCTGAATCGAATGTGACTATTTTCGGCATGACGTCTGTGTGTCTGTGTGTGTGTCTGTGAACGCTCTAGGGCCAAAACTGTCGAACGAAAAATTATGAAACTTCAAACTTAAGACTTGTATATACCCTAGATGTGCACCAAATAACAAAATCCCCTTGATTGATTTTGGCTCTACTATTAATACAAAATTACTTCCCATCACTTAAAAATTAAACAACCACAACGTAACCACAAACAGTGATTTTATGTACAAACGAATTATTTACATTTTCGCTGTTTGTGGTTACGTTGTGGTTGTCTAATTTTTAAGTGATGGGAAGTCATTTTGGTTTTAATCGTTGCGCTAAAACCAATCAAGGGGATTTTGTTATTTTTAGGTTGGTAACAGAAATCGTGGCTGGAGAAAAGGGTGAAACTGTCGATGATGGGCCTCACGTCCAAAATGGATGAAACTTTGTGTTAAAAATTATAATATTTAATAATTTTTTTCGGGCTATGAGTTAGCAATATGTAAAAATCTTGTAGGCATAAAATATCTTAGTATTTTTAGTAGAATTTTTGAGTGTTTTACACACAAACACACTCAAACAAACACACTCACACAAACCCACTCACACAAACCCACTCACACACACACACTCACACACACACACTCACACACACACACTCACACACACATACACACTCTCTTAGGCACGCACAGATTGATTGTAATTGATAAATAGCTATAAAAACAAATTAATTAATTTCAAGGTCATCCAAGGGTTTCCCCCACATGCGATTATTTTTCCCATAATCCTAATTTTTTTGCGGATTTTTCCACAAAGTTTCATCCATTTTGGACGTGAGGCCCATCATCGACAGTTTGACCATCAATTTATATTATATATTTGCTAATATAATTAAATAACAATTTCAGAGTTTTACTGTGGAGTTTGACAGTTTAAGAGTGAATACGATAAGTACTTCAAATACAGATCCATTATAAATTGGTATAATTATCCAGTTATTATTAAGTTATAGTAATTTAATTTGCATTTTCATATTATATTGGTCAGCAAAAGATTTTGTTATCACTTAATAATAATAATTATCGGCGCCCGTTTTTGCCAGGAAAACAAAATAGACATTTCAGAGTATTCCTGTAGAGTATTGGTTAGTTTGACACTTTGTTTGAGATTAAATATATATATATATATATATATATATATATATATATATATATATATATATATACATATATATGTAGACAGTTTGTTTGGGATATATATGTATATTAATATCTATCTATTGAAAACTAGGTAAAAGAAAGTTGAGTGCAGGCCACTCCAGGATATTTTTTAAATCGGATCAACCATGAGTTACATCATTTGTTTCTTGTTTATTGAAAACAAACAAGCATTACATTGACAGTTAACTGTATGAATTAATATTTAAAATATTGATATCTTATTAGAATATATTGTATCAGGTAAATTATTATAGAATCAATTTATATTATATATTTGCTAACATAATGAAATAACAATTTCAGAGTTTTACTGTGGAGTTTGACAGTTTAAGAGTGAATGCGATAAATACTTCAAATACAGATCCATTATAAATTGGTATAATTATCCAGTTATTATTAAGTTATAGTAATTTAATTTGCATTTTCATATTATATTGGTCAGCAAAAGATTTTGTTATCACTTAATAATAATAATTATCGGCGCCCGTTTTTGCCAGGAAAACAAAATAGACATTTCAGAGTATTCCTGTAGAGTATTGGTTAGTTTGACACTTTGTTTGAGATTAAATATATATATATATATATATATATATATATATATATATATATATATATATATATATATGTAGACAGTTTGTTTGGGATATATATGTATATTAATATCTATCTATTGAAAACTAGGTAAAAGAAAGTTGAGTGCAGGCCACTCCAGGATATTTTTTAAATCGGATCAACCATGAGTTACATCATTTGTTTCTTGTTTATTGAAAACAAACAAGCATTACATTGACAGTTAACTGTATGAATTAATATTTAAAATATTGATATCTTATTAGAATATATTGTATCAGGTAAATTATTATAGAATCAATTTATATTATATATTTGCTAACATAATGAAATAACAATTTCAGAGTTTTACTGTGGAGTTTGACAGTTTAAGAGTGAATGCGATAAATACTTCAAATACAGATCCATTATAAATTGGTATAATTATCCAGTTATTATTAAGTTATAGTAATTTAATTTGCATTTTCATATTATATTGGTCAGCAAAAGATTTTGTTATCACTTAATAATAATAATTATCGGCGCCCGTTTTTGCCAGGAAAACAAAATAGACATTTCAGAGTATTCCTGTAGAGTATTGGTTAGTTTGACACTTTGTTTGAGATTAAATATATATATATATATATATATATATATATATATATATATATATATATATATATGTAGACAGTTTGTTTGGGATATATATGTATATTAATATCTATCTATTGAAAACTAGGTAAAAGAAAGTTGAGTGCAGGCCACTCCAGGATATTTTTTAAATCGGATCAACCATGAGTTACATCATTTGTTTCTTGTTTATTGAAAACAAACAAGCATTACATTGACAGTTAACTGTATGAATTAATATTTAAAATATTGATATCTTATTAGAATATATTGTATCAGGTAAATTATTATAGAATCAATTTATATTATATATTTGCTAACATAATGAAATAACAATTTCAGAGTTTTACTGTGGAGTTTGACAGTTTAAGAGTGAATGCGATAAATACTTCAAATACAGATCCATTATAAATTGGTATAATTATCCAGTTATTATTAAGTTATAGTAATTTAATTTGCATTTTCATATTATATTGGTCAGCAAAAGATTTTGTTATCACTTAATAATAATAATTATCGGCGCCCGTTTTTGCCAGGAAAACAAAATAGACATTTCAGAGTATTCCTGTAGAGTATTGGTTAGTTTGACACTTTGTTTGAGATTAAATATATATATATATATATATATATATATATATATATATATATATATATATATATATATGTAGACAGTTTGTTTGGGATATATATGTATATTAATATCTATCTATTGAAAACTAGGTAAAAGAAAGTTGAGTGCAGGCCACTCCAGGATATTTTTTAAATCGGATCAACCATGAGTTACATCATTTGTTTCTTGTTTATTGAAAACAAACAAGCATTACATTGACAGTTAACTGTATGAATTAATATTTAAAATATTGATATCTTATTAGAATATATTGTATCAGGTAAATTATTATAGAATCAATTTATATTATATATTTGCTAACATAATGAAATAACAATTTCAGAGTTTTACTGTGGAGTTTGACAGTTTAAGAGTGAATGCGATAAATACTTCAAATACAGATCCATTATAAATTGGTATAATTATCCAGTTATTATTAAGTTATAGTAATTTAATTTGCATTTTCATATTATATTGGTCAGCAAAAGATTTTGTTATCACTTAATAATAATAATTATCGGCGCCCGTTTTTGCCAGGAAAACAAAATAGACATTTCAGAGTATTCCTGTAGAGTATTGGTTAGTTTGACACTTTGTTTGAGATTAAATATATATATATATATATATATATATATATATATATATATATATATATATATATGTAGACAGTTTGTTTGGGATATATATGTATATTAATATCTATCTATTGAAAACTAGGTAAAAGAAAGTTGAGTGCAGGCCACTCCAGGATATTTTTTAAATCGGATCAACCATGAGTTACATCATTTGTTTCTTGTTTATTGAAAACAAACAAGCATTACATTGACAGTTAACTGTATGAATTAATATTTAAAATATTGATATCTTATTAGAATATATTGTATCAGGTAAATTATTATAGAATCAATTTATATTATATATTTGCTAACATAATGAAATAACAATTTCAGAGTTTTACTGTGGAGTTTGACAATTTAAGAGTGAATGCGATAAATACTTCAAATACAGATCCATTATAAATTGGTATAATTATCCAGTTATTATTAAGTTATAGTAATTTAATTTGCATTTTCATATTATATTGGTCAGCAAAAGATTTTGTTATCACTTAATAATAATAATTATCGGCGCCCGTTTTTGCCAGGAAAACAAAATAGACATTTCAGAGTATTCCTGTAGAGTATTGGTTAGTTTGACACTTTGTTTGAGATTAAATATATATATATATATATATATATATATATATATATATATATATATATATATATATATATATATGTAGACAGTTTGTTTGGGATATATATGTATATTAATATCTATCTATTGAAAACTAGGTAAAAGAAAGTTGAGTGCAGGCCACTCCAGGATATTTTTTAAATCGGATCAACCATGAGTTACATCATTTGTTTCTTGTTTATTGAAAACAAACAAGCATTACATTGACAGTTAACTGTATGAATTAATATTTAAAATATTGATATCTTATTAGAATATATTGTATCAGGTAAATTATTATAGAATCAATTTATATTATATATTTGCTAACATAATGAAATAACAATTTCAGAGTTTTACTGTGGAGTTTGACAGTTTAAGAGTGAATGCGATAAATACTTCAAATACAGATCCATTATAAATTGGTATAATTATCCAGTTATTATTAAGTTATAGTAATTTAATTTGCATTTTCATATTATATTGGTCAGCAAAAGATTTTGTTATCACTTAAAATTAATAATTATTATTTGTGCCCGTTTTTGCCAGGAAAACAAAATTTCAGAGTATTCCTGTAGAGTATTGGTTAGTTTGACCGTTTGTTTGAGATTATATATATATATATATATATATATATATATGTAGACAGTTTGTTTGGAATATATATATATATATATATATATATATATATATATATATATATATATATATATATATATAAGCGTTTTAAATCTCGTTTACCCTTTCGGGTGTCGAGATTTGGGATATATATGTATATTAATATCTATCTATTGAAAACTACGTAAAAGAAAGTTGAGTGCAGGACACTCCAGATATTTTATAATGTTAAATCAAAACTTTTATAATTAATTTTAGTTATCGTCGAAATATACCACAACTCTTATTACTTTCTTATACGGAGTAATAAGTAAGTATAGGAGGAGTTCACCAAAAATATCGAACTCGAGATTTCAACGGATATAGACGTTTTCACCTTCCCTCAATCAATGAGACTAGTATCAGAATGATGTCTGTGTGTGTCTGTCTGTGAACACTCTAGAACCGAAACTGTCGAACGTATATTATGAAACTTTAAAACTTAAGACTTGTATATGGTCTAGTCTAGATGTTCACATCCTATATTTGAAAAGAATATTCAAACCGGAAGTGCACGTTAACTCCCCATGCATTTTGTGTTCTATGTCCAATATCACTAAAACGGCTGCAATAAAAACAAAAATAGTAAGATTCATAACGAAAGATATTAATATATCATACAACTTTTGTTCGAAATTTTTCTTCAAGAAATGTACCTGCTACGAGAAAACTGCTAAGGAACATTTTAAATATCTTATTTACAATATATTGTCATGCACTTACGAGATTTTTAACTCGCCGTACGTAGTATCGAAGGGGCTTAAGCATTCGGTCGTGTGTCTGTAGCATTCTCGGATCAAAAAAATTCATAAAGAGAAAGGGTTCGTCTTGTCGCCCTGATTCCGAAAATGTATATAACTTATATACTTGGATGTTAGTCGTCGCTCGCTCGGTCGCTCGTAAGACCAAATTTGTGCCCTCTACTCCTCTGAAGGTACCGAAGCGATTCACTCCAAATTTGGTACACATATTATTTGGCATCCCATTTGTATCCGCTCGCAGTTTAAATCCAATCGCCCGTATACTTCCCGAGTTATAGGTCCCCGAAATTTGGAGCCCCCCTTAATACTGCCCTTTCAAAAATAATTGAAACACTTAAAAATTCTACTAATAATACTAAGATATTTTATATCTACCAGATTTTTTCATTTTGTTAATCCAAAGCCCGAAAAAAATTATTAAATATTATAATTTTGAAGTATGAACTAAAATTTTTTTTTTTTTATCAATATAATCTAAAATTAAATGTGCGACTTTTGATATCTATAACATATTTTCAAATTGTTAACCAAAAGATCATAATAATTAAAAAGCACTGCTCGCAACGCATATTTTACCTAAGGGCGAGCTCTGCGCGTTGGTGCGTTTTACGCGTACCAAATCTTGTCTTTTAAGAAATCTATGAAAGCTATGCCAGAATATATTTTGACAGATAAACAAAATATAAATAATGTATGTTATTTTTCACCGGTTAACACAAATTGATCGACTGAGAACGTGTTTGTAAAGTTTATTGCAGATAAATATTGAAATCTATTTTGAACAAGATTTGGTACGCGTAAAACACACCAACGCGTAGAGCTCGCCCTTAGGTAAAATATGCGTTGCGAGCAGTGGTTTTTAATTACTATGGCCTTTTGGTTAACAATTTGAAAATATGTTAGAGATGTAAAAAGTCTTCCATTTAATTTTAGATTATATTTATAATAAAAATTTTTAGTTCATACTTTAAAATTCAAAATTATAATATTTAATAATTTTTTTCGGGCTTTGGATTAACAAAATGAAAAAATCTTGTAGATATAAAATATCTTAGAATTTTTAAGTGTTTCAATTATTTTTATAAGGGCAGTATTAAGGGGGGCTCTAAATTTGGGGCCCTATAACTCAGGAAGTATACGGGCGATTGGATATATACTGCGAGCGGATTCAATTGGGATGCCAAATAATATGTGTACTAAATTTAGATGATATTGATAAAAAAATAATTTAGTGCATATTTTAAAATTCAAAATTATAATATTTAATTATTTTTTTCGGGCTTTGGGTTAACAAAATGAAAAAATCTTGTAGACAAAAAATATCTTAGAATTTTTAGTAGAATTTTTAAGTGTTTCAATTATTTTTATAAGGGCAGTATTAAGGGGGGGGGGGTATACGGGCGATTGGATTTAAACTGCGAGCGGATTCAAATGGGATGCCAAATAATATGTGTACCAAATTTGGAGTGAATCGCTCCGGTACCTTCAGAGGAGTAGAGGGCACAAATTTGGTCTTACGAGCGACCGAGCGACGACTAACATCCAAGTATATAAGTTATATACATTTTCGGAATCAGGGCGACGAGACGAACACTTTTTCTTAATGAAATTTTTTGATCAGAGAATTATACAGACACACGACCGAATGCTTTAGCTTCTTCGGTACTACGTACGGCGAGCTAAAAACAGAACGTATTAAAAATTATATTTGGATATATATATGAGATGAATTTTAGTGAATCAACATATATGTTTCATATTTTAGAAATAATATTTTATAATAAGCAAATTGTACAATTTCAGTGTATTACTGGTGTTAGAATTGGTATTTCTTGACAGTTTTTTGGAATATATATTTCTAATGAAAATTACGTAAAGGGTAAAAGAAAGTTCTGTGTTGGCCACAACCATTATTTTAATGGAGTTTTACTAGCAACAATAAATTAGCATTTGAGCATAATACCAAATATAATATGGCGTATCCTAATGCGAAGTTTTTCTATTGAAACCCAAGGATTAGTCTAACCAAGGAATTACATGCCCATTAACTGTATGCTAATGGCAGCTTGCTAAATAATGATGTTCATACTTATTTGAACTATACAGGTAAATTGCCAATATTTATAAATATATACTGATCAAACGTAGGTGCAGGCACCAATGCCTTTAGCTCGCAGTATTATCTATTCCTATTCAGTGGATGACTTTAATATTATATTTATACAGAACACATTGTTCTAGACACTGATGTTTAAAGAATAACCACTTAATTTTTAAAGGATTTAATGTAAAACATAATAATGATATCGCTACAATAACGTTTGAAATTTCAATATTATTAGTTATTATTTTATTTCAAAATTTGAATATAAGTGGTTGATATAAAAAGTTTTATACAATTTTGAAAAATGTTATAAAACAAAGAATATACCATATATTCAATTTCAAAATTATAATTTTCTTATAGCTTTCGGGCAGCCAACTTGAAGAAATTTGCTAGTTATAAAGTACCTTAGAACTTTTATTGTAAAAATCAAGATTGTTACAGACACACAAACGATCTCTGTAGCAATATTATGCGACAAACTAAAAATATTAGATTTTCTTCCGGCAAATACAATTCTAAAGTTTAAAGGGAGGTTTACGTAACTCTGCCCAAAGAATAGGCATCTTATTCGTGTTTTTTTTTTTTTTGATTTTTTAAATGATAGCGATTCCGGGTATTTTTGATGTTGTTTATTCATATTTCGATTTTTTTTTTTTTATTCTATTGAATTTTTGAATTATATGAACTCAAAACTATTAAGGAGTTCTTTCTTGAAATCACTTTTTTTTATCAAGCGGAAATATAACTCAAAAATGTAGCGTCCGATTATCGTTTTCTTTGTTTTTAATTATAATACACTAAACTTATTGGAGATTTGACCACTTCCACGCATTTCCATCAATAATAAATATTTTTTGCAACCCACCAAAGCCAAGAAAATGTAAGTCAAAACATGACATTTTTTTGAACAGCCGCCATTTCGTCAATTATCGTCCAATTAACCTCAACTCCAACTAATTTTGTCATGTTTAACAATTTCAAATCAGATTTCATTAAGCTTTCGGCGGGCGCGTTCGTATAAAATTTATACGAGAAACTGTAATTTCAGCATAAAATCGTTAATTAAAAACCGTTTCGGATATAACCGGTTTTTATCCTAGAAGACATTATCCCTGTCACGTAGCTGGAACGTGGTTGGTCGCTTTTGTGTTAGTACAGTTTCTAGCAAGCTTTAGTTACTACAGCGTCGATGAAATATTACAGTTGTAATTATTTTACATGTAAACGACACTCTCAAACCAAAGTTTTGTGCACTGATTGTCAAAATAACAGTTCTTCAAGTTCATAAATTCAATTTGTAGATTCACTTCAAACCCAAATATTATTATGTTACTATATTACATATTTGTTATGTTTTATATTTGTTTAGAATAAAATATAGAATAAGCATAAGTTTTATAAATTATACTTTTATTTATTATAGAAACATATTTGTTTACCCATTTAGTAATTTTACTGCATAAAAACAGTTATCTGTTGCTTAATTCAAGATATGTTGCATTGTATAAAATTTATACGGCGCGCCCGCTCATGTTAAATTTTATCGCGCGCCCGCCGGAAGGGTAAAGATAACCCGAACGACCTAGAGGTTTCCGCCCGTGAGAGGGAGCACGTCGTGCACGAAGATACAGTCGAAATATTAATAATCAACATGCAAAAAACCCGGAGTTGATATTATTTACCCAATTCGAAAGAAATATTCAAGGCTTTCTTTGGGCACAGTTACGTAAACATAAAAAAACATTGTGACGGTTTCAAAAAAATCGATATTTCTCTTTTACATAATTTTAAAGAATGTATCTTTTAGAATATTTCCCCAAAATATGATGCTGAAATTCGTACAAATAACGAAGGTACACCGCATTTTCCTTTGACGCGCACATTGCTGACAATGGTCGTTCATAATATTTTTAGTGTAATTAGTTGAAATTTTGAATTAAAAATGGATCGAAAAGGTAGTATATTAACCTCTAAACGACCAAGACAGGACAATAGAAAACGACATCGTCCTCCAAATCGTTTTGAAATCGAACAGAACGACACGACACCAAACGCTGCGGCGCAGAAGTTGACGACTTTACAAACGATTCTCTCGAAACCCTGTTTCTTGTTATGGGACTGGATGCCCACGCTACAATTTTCATCTGATATTCTATTTTTACTTTCTTTTACGAAGTAATAAGTAGGTCTTGTAGTTATGAAAAATTTCGAACTCGAGATTTCAACGGATATACACGTTTTGAATTTCCCTGGATCGAATGTGACTATTTTCGGAATGACGTCAATCTGTCTGTCTGTGTGTGTGTGTGTCTGTGAGGGCACTAGGGCCAAAACTGTCGAATGAAAAATTATGAAACTTCAAACTTAAGACTTGTATATGTATATGTAGATGTGCACTTCTTATTTATGAAAAGAATATTCAAACCGGAAATGCATGTTTACTCTATACATTTTTGGTTCTACCTCAAAAAACACTAGAGCTACACTTACGGCATGTTTATTATGAAAGATATTATATATATATATATATATATATATATGTATATATATATATATATATATATATATATATATATATATATATATATATATATATATATATATATATATCTATATATATATATATATATATATATATATATATATATATATATATATATTATTTTTTATTGATTATTTTTTCTAACAATATTAACAGTCGTCATGGTGCAGTGGCTAAGTGTCATACCTTTCACCCTGGAGGTCGTGAGTTCGATCCCCGTCTATGCCAATTTGTATTTTTGCAAAGAAGCGTTCTACACATACACCCTCACCTACATACATACATTTCTGGGTTATTATATTAATGATATTACTTTTGTCTATATGACAACGCACAATGTCAAGGTTACAGGGTAAATTGTCGCACAAATAAAACAATTTGTTACTTTTTACTTTCTTTTACGAAGTAATAAGTAAGTATAGGGATCACCAAAAAAATCGAACTCGAGATTTCAACGGATATACACGTTTTGAGCTTCCCTGAATCGAATGTGACTATTTTCAGAGTGACGTCTGTGTGTGTGTGTGTGTGTGTGTGTGTGTGTGTGTGTGCGTGTGTGTGTGTGTGTATGTGAACGCTCTAGAGCCGAAACTGTCCAACGTAAAATTATGAGACTTCAAACTTAAGACTTGTATATGGTCTAGTTGTGCACCTCCTATTTTTGAAAAGAATATTCTTACCGGCAGTGCATGTTTACTCTATGCATTTTTTGTTCTATCTCCAATATCACTAGAACGGCTGCACTTACGGCAAAAATAGTTATGTTCATAATGAAAGATATTAATATTTTGCACAACTTTTGTTTGAAAAGTTTCTTCAATAAATGTACCAGTTACGAGAAAACCGCTACCGAAAATTATGAGAATCTTGTTTACGTTGTCATGGATTCGAATGTAGCTTAATAAATCGGATCATCTGCGCCTGTCAATATTTCGACAAGAAAACAAAATGGTCTGAATTAGATAAATGACATTTCAGAATATTTCTGTAGAGAATTGTTTAGTTTTGATAGTTAGTTAGTTCAAAACCATTACAAATTGGTATTGGTATAATTTTCAACCCATTCATTTATATAAGGTAAGCTAAGTTTTTTATATTGTTTCTGTTGGATTATTATTTCTTAATATTATATTTTTATAATCAATAAATATTGATGAAAACTACGTAAAAGAAAGTCCCGCGTTGGCCACAACCCATTTTTTACTTTCTTTTACAGAGTAATAAGTAAGTATTGTAATCATGAAAAATTTCGAACTCGAGATTTCAACGGATATACATGTTTTGACCTTCCCTGAATCGAATGCGACTATTTTCGGCATGACGTCTGTGTGTGTGTGTGTGTGTGTGTGTGTGTCTGTGAACGCTCTAGGGCCAAAACTGTCGAACGAAAAATTATGAAACTTCAAACTTAAGACTTGTATATACCCTAGATGTGCACCTCCTATTTTTGAAAAGAATATTCAAACCGGTAGTTCATGTTTACTCTATACATTTTTTGTTCTATCTCCAATATCACTAGAACGGCTACACTTACGGCAAAAATAGCAATATTCATAATGAAAGATATTAATATTTCGCACAACTTTTGTTTGAGAAGTTTCTTCATAAATTGTACCAGTTATGAGAAAACTGCTACGAAAAAACTCAAATATCTTATTTACGTTGCCATGGTGATACCTACAATTGTGACTAATTTTATTATTTTTAAAACGAATCAACCATGAGTTACATCATTTGTTTCTTGTTTATTTCAAACAAACAAGCATTCCTTTGACAGTTATCTGTATGAATTAATATTTAAAATATTGATTTCTTATTAGAATACATTGTATCAGGTAAATTATTATAGAATCAATTTATATTATATATTTGCTGACATAATTAATTAACAATTTCAGAGTTTAACTGTGAAATTTGACTGTTTAAGAGTGAATACGATAAGTACTTCAAATTCAGATCCATTATAAATTAGTATAATTATCCAGTTATTTTCATTATATATTAATATCTATCTATTGAAAACTACGTAAAAGAAAGTTGAGTGCAGGCCACTCCAGATATTTTTACAGAGTAATAAGTAAGTATTGTAACCATGAAAAATTTCGAACTTGAGATTTCAACGGATATACATGTTTTGACCTTCCCTGAATCGAATGTGACTATTTTCGGAATGACGTCTGTGTGTCTGTATGTGTGTGTGTCTGTGAACGCTCTAGGGCCAAAACTGTCCAACGAAAAATTATGAAACTTCAAACTTAAGACTTGTATATGCCCTAGATGTGCACCTCTTATTTTTGAAAAGAATATTCAAACCGGTAGTGCATGTTTACTCCATGCATTTTTTGTTCTATCTCCAGTAACACTAGGTCGGCTGCACTTATGGCAAAAATAGTTATGTTCATAATGAAAGATATTAATATTTCGCACAACTTTTGTTTGAAAAGTTTCTTCATATTTTGTACCAGTTATGAGATAACTGCTACGAAAAAACTCAAATATCTTATTTACGTTGCCATAGTGATACCTACACCTGTGACACATTTTATTATTTTTAAATCGGATCAACCATGAGTTACATCATTTGTTTCTTGTTTATTGAAAACAAACAAGCATTACATTGACAGTTATCTGTATGAATTAATATTTAGAATATTGATTTCTTATTAGAATACATTGTATCTGGTAAATTATTATAGAATCAGTTTATATTATATATTTGCTAACATAATTAAACAACAATTTCAGAGTTTAACTGTGGAGTTTGACAGTTTAATAGTGAATACAATAAGTAGGTACTTCAAATACAGATCCATTATAAATAGGTATAATTATCCAGTTATTTTCATTAATTTGTATATATATATATATATATATATATATATATATATATATATATATATATATATATATATATATGTATATTAGTATCTATTGAAAACTACGTAAAAGAAAGTTGAGTGCAGGCCACTCCCGATATTTGATTTAGGTATACAATTTATTATATTAATAAAGAAGAAAATACATTTTCTAAAAATGAAATACCAAATAAAAATATATAATACAGTATATAGTAAATAATAAGGAACTTATGGAAAATTATTCAAAATAGTGATATGCACATATAATGTTATATGCCTGGAGTAATGAGTTATATTTATTATTATCAATAAACAAAATAAACCCCTCAGGATTATTAATTGAACCAATAATTATTATTATTGGCTGAAAGCCCATAGATCCAAGTTTATTTTTTTCTGATGACATGTTGTACATCGTTGACGTTCTAAAACAAATTTTATACAAAATGCATTCCGTCAATTTTACACACAGAGTGATCACAACCACAGACTAAATAACTACACAAGAACACAAAGTAAATCGAAATATTAAATACAACTACGACTACGATGTGTAGGAATGGTGAACGATGCGTATGAACGTGTTCTGACTTGCATCGTGTGGCGATATGAAGACGCGTGCTGCCGTTATTGCGCGTCAATTAATGTAGTTAAGAGGATGAGCAACCCGTCTTGCATGCACGTGAGGGACGGGTCGGGTGTTAGGGCAGTATAGCACGTGTAGCTTGTTGGGCGGTGCTAATTGTGTGACGTAGTGGGTAACTCAACGGAGTGGGAGCACAAAGTACACTCAGAATTAAATTGACTCTCCGTATGCTTCGTATCTGATTTTTACACAACTATGCATTATTATTCTACATATACAAATAACGATATCGTTCTAAAATATATAAACAAGAATGCTCATACAATATATTATAACTATTGGAACGTTTTTTTTTTTCAGTTTCAGAAAAATGAATTATATATTCAATATTGAAAAATACGTTTATTATTTAAAAAAAAAAACACATATTTTAATAATAGAATTATATTTACAACAAATAATATTTTTTATATATTATAAGAATAACAACAGAATAGATATGTATATGAATGATAATTGGTCTACCATTTCACTACGAAATTTGTGGCCGCACATCATCTCTGAATGTATGGGGCCGTTTTTAGCCATTTGAGATACAGGAAGATCTGAAGATCCCGGAGCGATTTAAACCAAAGATGGTATTCACATATTCTTTGGCATCCCATTTGAATTCGACCGTAGTCAAAATCCTATCGCCCGTATTTTCCCGGAGTTATAGGACCCCAATATTTAGGTTTAAATATTCAAAAATTTACGATGTTTTTCTTATATGGAAATTTTAAAATAATTTTCGATTAACAGTTTTTTTATTTTCTTTTTCTCGCATTGCTGCAATTATGTAATCAGGATCCCTTATATGTCCGTTACGTGGTATTCGTGGATCTACTAACTCAGGTAGAAGGCAATATGTATAAAATTTAACTAATTTTTCTTCCATGTGCTTCAACCAGAACATGTCATCCCATTTTTTATGTAAAACTAACTTGCTGCTAACAGAGCTAGATACAAAGTGAACACATAATTTTATAAAATTGAAATAGAACATTGTAGTAATTGTTGCGATTTAAAATAATATTTACTTGTGTTGACGAATGTGAGTCATGCTCTTATGCATGGATTCTAAGCACCCTGCTATTACAAATAAACAAAAAAATATAAACAGTTTTGGGCATTATCATTAGTAAAAATATATGATAATATAATAAATATAGGTACCATAGGCACCAATATCTTCGGCTCGCTGTATAAATTATTTGGAAGAATATATATTAATTCCTTGAGCTCAATTTTTTTTGCGGCATGCATATATGAGGGGTGGCTTTAAGAAATATCTTCTCTAATTTATTTTTGGTCACTTTCACGTTAAGCGGAATTGCCGAATAATATTTCAGATTTAAGTAATTTTTCTAATTTTGTCTTTTTAATGGTAGTGGGTAATCCTAGGAAAATAAGAATGGCAAATTTGAATTCTTTGAGCTCAAATTTGTATACATAGATGTGCGGCATGCATATATGAGGGGTAATTTTTTAAGGGATGAACCTACCCCTCTAAAATATTTTTTTGGTCACTTTCACGTTAAGCGGAATTGCCGAATATTATTTCAGATTTAAGAAGTTTTTCTAATTTTGTCCTTTTAAGGGTAGAGGGTAATCCTAAGAAGTTAAGAATGGCAAATTTGAATTCCTTGAGCTCAAATTTGTATACATAGATGTGCGGCATGCATATATGAGGGGTAATTTTTTAAGGGATGAACCTACCCCCTCTAAAATATTTCTTTGGTCACTTTCACGTTAAGCGGAATTGCCAAATATTATTTCAGATTTAAGAAGTTTTTCTAATTTTGTCCTTTTAAGGGTAGAGGGTAATCCTAGGAAGTTAAGAATGGCAAATTTGAATTCCTTGAGCTCAAATTTATATACATAGATGTGCGGCATGCATATATGAGGGGTAATTTTTTAAGGGATGAACCTACCCCTCTAAAATATTTTTTTGGTCACTTTCACGTTAAGCGGAATTGCCGAATATTATTTCAGATTTAAGAAGTTTTTCTAATTTTTTCCTTTTAAGGGTAGAGGGTAATCCTAAGAAGTTAAGAATGGCAAATTTGAATTCCTTGAGCTCAAATTTGTATACATAGATGTGCGGCATGCATATATGAGGGGTAATTTTTTAAGGGATGAACCTACCCCCTCTAAAATATTTCTTTGGTCACTTTCACGTTAAGCAGAATTGCCGAATATTATTTCAGATTTAAGAAGTTTTTCTAATTTTGTCCTTTTAAGGGTAGAGGGTAATCCTAGGAAGTTAAGAATGGCAAATTTGAATTCCTTGAGCTCAAATTTGTATACATAGATGTGCGGCATGCATATATGAGGGGTAATTTTTTAAGGGATGAACCTACCCCCTCTAAAATATTTCTTTGGTCACTTTCACGTTAAGCAGAATTGCCGAATATTATTTCAGATTTAAGAAGTTTTTCTAATTTTGTCCTTTTAAGGGTAGAGGGTAATCCAAGGAAGATAACAATGGCAAATTTGAATTCCTTGAGCTCAAATTTGTATACATAGATGTGCGGCATGCATATATGAGGGGCAATTTTTTAAGGGATAAACCTACCCCATCTTAAATATTTCCTAGGTCACTTTCACTTTAAGCGGAATTGCCGAATATTATTTCAGATTTAAGAAATTCTTCTAATTTTGTCCTTTTAAGGGTAGAGGGTAATACTAGCAAATTAAGAATGGCCAATTTGAATTCCTTGCGCTCAAGAGTTCCTTGTATCTGATTCAATATATATATAGATTGTCGAACTCAATTTTTAAGGGTTGAACCAAGGGTAGTTCACTCTGAATTTTAATAAATATATATATAATTAATTCAGGGGCGAGGATTTTATAATGAACTACCCTCTAAATTCAACCTATAAAAAATTAGTGTAACACATTATTGAATAAGACCCTAGAAATTCAAATGTACCACCTTATATAATTCTCGATTGTATAATATTTTATTAGAACAAAATACTACATGCTGTCTATGAAATATATTTCATCGTATAAATACTTTTGAAAATATTGTACTGGGCGGTGCCAATTCACTTCTAGCAATATAGTTAATTTTATAAACGATAGAGGCGCCCTGCAACAGTCACACATTTTAGAGAAATAACACGAAAAAGTACTTTTTCTGCGCCTTCACAGGGAGTTCGTTTTAAATAGAAAAAAATTGAAATTTTCAATGATGTGAAATGAAATAACAAACTTTGAAATGATCGGATTAGATTTTTGAATTTGGCTTACATATATCTGTAAGAATTGTTTAAAAATTGGACATATTTATACATTTTTATTTAAAAAGTGGAACCAAAATTGAAAATTTTAATCCGATCATTTCAGAGTTTCATTCATTCCAAACGTAGAACATTTTTTCAAAATTCGATACTAACAAAAATAAGGGCTGTGTGAAGGCGCAGAAAAACGTCGTTTTTCACATGGGTTTCTCATCGTCTTAACAAATCAAATTGTTATTCACACAATTCAAAATAAGCATTTTTAACATAATATTTGTAGGCTCTACAATTTTCAATAGTAATTATTGAAACTCAATGAAAATGCATTTCGGAATTGTTGGAACTATCAACTACATAGTAATAAAATTATAACAAAAATGAATGTTCCCATTAAAATGCAAATTGTTGTTTTAGATACTGTTGTAAATTGTTCCGTTAACATCAAGGCATGATTAGTTTACTATAATAAATATGTTATTTCTACATATCAAGCAATAGAGTGCACATCGAACAATTTGTTATTTAGTCCTCATCCAATAGTATAGACTCCATTTCAAATATGTATAGATAACTAGATACATAGTTGTTTTATACACCACATCAAGCGTACGGTTTACATCCTTTTCTAACAATAAGTTTAGGTTATTGTAACAATTCAAATTTAGTTAACAATTTAGATTTGATACAGTAACAAAATAAATTGTGTATTATAGCCAAATAAAATAGCTGTTAACTGAAACTAAATTTCGTTGTAAATCTTACCAATCCATTCAACAATTGTAGAATTGTCGGTTTTACAAAAGATTTCTTTCAGTGTAGGATCAGCTTTTTCGTCCGACTTTAAAAACATAGTTTCGAGTAAATCGCGTTTATAGTTTCAAATTAATATTTATATTACAAATATTGAAGACAGAGACTTGCAATTTTTTTTATATTCAATCGGCGATGCCAGGACCATAAAGCAACCCTTAAAGGTCCAAAATTTGCTCATCAACTTTTTTTCCGAGCGACCTTTGGAGTTATCGCCCAAACAACAGAATTAAAACTTTCGTTTGTATTTTGCGTATATCCTCCTAAGCACCTAGAAAGAAGGAAGATCTTCTGAACTTAATTTTATTTCACGGCATTAAAAATCACAATAGGCATGGGTGGCTTATGCGTATGCAATTCCAGGGTATTGAAGGCTACCGCTCGCTGAA